>RANY01000565.1:0-25730 GCA_009805235.1 Neurospora pannonica FGSC 7221 | reverse complement strand
GGTAAAACCTCTTGCATTCTAGTACATTCTGTGGGGACTGAGTCAACTGATTTTGTAGAAAGGAGTAGTGTCCTTAACAGTCAGCCTTCTGTAATACAGGGTAGGCAAGGCAGTTACAAGGCACAGTACTAGCCACACGTTAACAATATCCAAACCTTTCAATTATAAAAAGCCTCCTAAAGATGCTATATTCAGTCCCCTTCATAATCGCTTACCTGGCTTATCCTTTATATATAAGAAACCCTCTAAGGAGGAGATTCATACTCTTTAAGTAGAAGGTAAATGCTTTATTTATTGAAAACCCAGTTATATATTGATATTGTACCCCCGTTAAAATCAATTCTATAAGGCCGCTGAGGCGAGAGGAGAGTGCCAGAGGTGACAACGCCGTACTGCTGGTGTGGGTTCGCGAAGGAGATGTTCGAACACATTATCTTAGAATGTAGGGAAACGGAAGACACATAGTTATGGGGAGACCCAACGTGGCCGACAAACATTGAACAACTCCACGATGAGCTMGAGACTGTGGCGGGGGCAGAACGAATCCTCCGCTGGGCCTTGCGACTGGGCTGACTGCAGGAGTACAAGCTGGCAGTGAAGATGGAACAAGCGAGGGAAGCAGATGAGCTACTGGGGAGCTCAAATTGATCTTTGATTCTGGTGGGCAGGAGTGCGCTTAGAACATCTCTGGGTGAGACCGGGAGGACCGCGCAACGGAATCAAAGATCGGGCCTCAGAAATGATGGTGAGGTCATATCGAGAGGAAGACAAACACTGAAGGCACGGCGCTGACACGGCGTCGTCGTGACAAGAGAAGCGGAGGGTTTTCATCCGGCTACGGTACGGTTTTTCCCACTGACTAAGAACAGAAGCAGCACCGCATACCCACTGGGTAGACTACATAGTTAGTTAGCATGTATAAGATAATAATAATATAAGGCCGCCGAGGCTAAGCTTAATACTATATAGGCTGAGCTCTCCGATGATAAGATCAAGTTCGAAAAAGAAGGTTTAAATATTGTAGTCGAATAGAAGGAGGATTTAGAAGAGTTAAAAAACGAATAAGCTTAAAGAAAGAGATCTCCTTCTTAGGCGAGGTATTAGTTAATAGTCTATGGAATAATTTAAACGATAGATTAAATAAGTATAATAAAAATAAATATATTCTATATAATTACTTGGGAGGAGGGTCTTCCTTTTTCGTTAAATATATAATAATAAATAATAGACTATTAATTTCAATTTACTAAATACTTATAAATATAGGAGTAGACGTAAATTTCATTATAAGTTAGAAATTTGCTTAAAAACTATATAAATACGTTTAGTTTAAATTAAATAATAGTTTCGATCTAGGATATATCTAACTATATAAAGTATTACAATCCGATATTATCTCTTAAATTCTTAAGGGCTATATTAAAATATAGGGTTCCAAATTCAAAGATTAGTAGATAATTGTCCTACCCAGTATAAAAAGGGATATAATTATTAGTTGTATATAATTAGTTAAATATAATATATTCCCTAATTATTAAAATAATTAATTATAATTCTTGGAAGAATTAGATAAAAATCTAGATATTAAGGATATTAACGTCAGTAAACGAAGGTCTTTATTATTAAGCCTATCCTTTTAAAAAAAATATAGAAAGGAAAGAACGATTAATAGTTAGAAAGGATAAACGTTGAGCGGATGATGTACTTTCTTAAATTAAATGCTTAAAGGAAAAGGAGCTTATTAACGAAAAGGTAATAAGGGAAATAGATATTATTATAATAGAATTGTAAAAGCGAACTGAGGAAGCGGTTAAAAAGAGAAAGGAAATTGCGGAAGCGGAAAATGCTATTAAGAAAAAAATCGAAGAATTAGAATAGGAAATAAAAGCGCCGAAAATGCGGTTATTAACGAAAAAAGACTTAAATGAAGAAAAAAAAGTTATTGAAACTCTAAAAGGTAAGCTACCTTTAAATTAGCAACCTAAAAGTATCTATAATACTATATACAGAGAGTGGGTTGCGAGGTGGCACGTTAAGGTGGCCAAAGCGATGAGGAAACGGAAGAGACTGAGTGCCGCCGAGGCTCGTGCGCGGTTCAATGGAACCACACTGCAGTACCACACCTGGCCCAGCACGGATGAGAAGTCATCTCCGCACTACCTCTCGAAGGCTATGAGCTCACTCCTGGTGCAAATCAGGACGGGCAAAATAGGCTTACGGGCGTTCCTTTTCGAGAGGAGAGTGCCGGACGGATGAGAAGTCATCTCCGCACTACCTCTCGAAGGCTATGAGCTCACTCCTGGTGCAAATCAGGACGGGCAAAATAGGCTTACGGGCGTTCCTTTTCGAGAGGAGAGTGCCGGAGGTGACAACGCCGTACTGCCGGTGCGGGTTCGCGAAGGAGACGTTCGAACATATTGTCTTAGAATGTAAGGAAACGGAAGATACATAGTTATGGGGAGACCCAACGTGGCCGACAAACATTGAACAACTCCACGACGAACTCGAGACCATGGCGGGGACGGAACGAATCCTCCGCTGGGCCTTGTAACTAGGACGACTGCAGGAGTACAAGCTGGCAGTGAAGATGGAACAAGCGAGGGAAGCAGATGAGCTACTGGGGAGCTCAAATTGATCTTTGATTCTGGTGAGCAGGAGTGCGCTTAGAACACCTCCAGTTGAGGCTGGGAGGACCGCGCAACAGAATCAACGATCGGGCCTTGGGTATGATGGTGAGGTCATACCGAGAGGAAGACAAACACTGAAGGCACGGCGCTGACACAGCGTCGTCATGACAAGAGAAGCGGAGGGTTTTTAGCCGGCTACGGTACGGTTTTTCCCACTGACTAAGAACGGAAGCAGCACCGCATACCCACTGAGTAGACTATGTAAAATAGTTAACGTGTATAAGACCAATAATAATATGAGGTAATAGTAGGTAGTGTAAAAGAGTATAATTAAAGAGTATAAAAGAGGGTATAAAAAAGGATATAAGTAATAGGGGTAAGTACGAGTTTAAATAGCTATAAGTCACCTTGGACTATGATAGCATATTATTTATTAATGTAAAGAAATATTATATATTGTCACGGTGAATAGAGGGAAAGAATGCGGCAATGCGACAATGACTCTACTTATTGATGAAGATCGAAAGATGAGGAAGAAAGTCTAAGATACAAGAATAGATTTGGCACGCGAAGGATATCTATGACGGCGGATGCTGTCATGGGTCACATAGTTCAGGTGCAGGTTCTGAGCTTGGCTCCGGCTGCCTCCTAGTTAGGGTATAAGAACCTTGCCTCTCCTATCTAGCCTTCCCTTTTGGGATTTCTTCCTTCTTTAATACGGTTTTTCCCACTGACTAAGAACGGAAGCAGCACCGCATACCCACTGGGTAGACTACATAGTTAGTTAGCGTGTATAAGACCAATAATAATTCCTTCTTTAACTTCTTGTCTTTAGTCTAAGTTAGCTAAATGGTACAATCATCACACTGTCTAGCTACGCCGTGACAATATTCCAGATCCTGTGCGCTGCTAAGAACCCTGCAGTAGATCCAGTAGAGCCACTGCGCCAGAACAGAATGACTAGCGGCTGAGCCGCGCCGTCACATATATATTGAAAGTACGAAATTTTACCGCTAAAATCGGAGTTTACAATATCAATTAATATTAGCTACTATACACCTAGTCTAGACCCACCTAGGGGGAAAATGGCGTATCTATAGGTTCTTTGGGCGTACGTGGAGTGTACCCCTAGCAGAAGTGGTCGCCATAAGCATCATAATCCCATACTATGAAAGTCCCAGCAGCCTTGTGTAAGTTTTCCAGAAACTGAGTTGCCTTAATGAGGTATTCATCCAGTTCGCCCGTGCTTCTCATGCGCCGGAGCGACAGCGGCTCAAAGCCAAGGGGAAGCCTTGCGTCTGTAGGTACAGAATACAAGTTGTTCAAAACGTCTATCAAAATGTCAGCATAATCCCCGAGTCCCATGCTTTCTGCGCTGCTGTCGCTTGGGTTTTTCCAAGCCTTTACTCGTCCTGTCATGCTAAAGGAATAGGGCACGTGAAAATATTCTGGCCAGCTCGGTCTCAGATATTCACCGGGCTGGTGCAGTAGAGAGTCGAGAGGTCGCGGTGTTGTGAACAAGTGATCATCGATATGGTACCCCTTTTGTTCTTTTTGGCGACGCAGTACGTAACTATTCCGCAGTTCCCATTCTGGACGGACTTCCCATTTGGGTATGAGATCGGGTTCTGCTTTGGCGTAGAGAGGGGGTGTTGTTTCTCCAGGCTGTTCCAGTTTACCACCTGCCCAACGCCAAAGTTAGACCAGAGCTTGATCGATACGTAGGAGTAGGAAACTAAGGTACTTACTGTCCTGATGGGCCTTGGCTTCAACGTCCGGAGGCTTTGGTGTGTCCTTGTTCTTCGGTTGCACATCGGTCAACCTCTTTCCCGCTTCCTTCTGATTCAGTTCTAGAAGCGCTTGGAGCAGCAACGAGTTTGTCTTCAAGTGCTCGGTTTGTGCAGCTAGGGTGTCCTTGATGTCTTTGAGAGCATTGAAGAGCTCCGCGGCGTGGTCTGTCGACATTTCCGGTGTGGGTTTGATGTGGTGAGCTCCTGGGTTCGAACATGAGGCAAAGCTTTCACGAAGAAAAGTTCATGTCTGGAGGATGAGGAGCTGCGAGCTGCTGCACTTCTCAAAGCTCGCATGCCTTCCTTGGCGTCATCAGTGTTGCAGTGAAAGTGCGTATCCAAAGCCGCCCAATCACTGCCACTGGGACGCCTAACAATGGGGCCAATGCAACCCTTTTCAGCGCGATTCTAGTTCATTGGTCACCGACGAGGCCTTTTGCAGTTGACATGCAGCTAACGCGCGCAGTTCACTGCAATTCCCTCACAAAGGCAACAAAAGAGAGCGGGAAAGAATGATCCAGAATGGCCTGCACGACTCAGGACCTGGACTCCCAGATACAGCCAAAAGGAGAGATCCCTACAAAACATCACTCCCTCCGTCCCTCCCCCCACCTCATCCTCACCGTCAACCCCACCCTTGCCCGCTCCTGAAGTCAGCCCTATACCCCTCACCCATCACCATCCCATTATCCTCATCTAAATCCTCTTCTCGACTTTTGGTGCTTTCACTTCACCCCATTAACCTCACCTCGTTCAGGCTCCCGTTCTCCTACCAGGACTGCGTCTTTCTGCCTCCTACACTTCTTCCGGTCTTCCGCTTCCCTCCTCCTGCTCCATCACTCCCCCTCTTCCTCCCTTTCTCTCCCATCTTACCCCAGCTTACCCCTTCAATACTAACTCCGACACTCAAGCCGACTATCAGAAAGAGTCGTAAAAAGTGCCTCCTAGAAGCCATCACAGTAGCCTCAACTCTCGAAACTCGTGAGGTATGATGAGGGAAGAAGCTTGGGTCTTGAAACGGCCGGGTAGCATAGAACAGGATAGGAAATAGACTGCCTGTGAGCCTCATCAGCCACAGCCGCTTTTCAGCACAAGATGTAACGAGTAGCCGTTTTTAGCCCAGCAGTTGCCGACACTCCTACCGCATTAATTGTTCTTTTCGACAGAGTTAGAGACATTACACGAGCAGGAGATGGACCATCGAGAGAGTTGAAGCATAATTGGCAAGACAGCGTTGTGTCAGTTGTTCATGAGAGATGTAAGACTCCCTCCTCCATGCCATCATCACCCATCATATCCTCAACTTCCCACCTCCAATCAACCCTACAAAAGCCAACAACCTATACGCCGTCCCAATGCCCAGCAATACCAGCACATTTACCCACAACCGACCTAGTTCATATCCCGTCACTTCGGAAGCGATTTGGACATCATACAGATACGCAAACGGCTTGACCAACTGGCCGAAGTACAGCTCACCCAACCACACGCCCGGCCCAGCCCTCCACAGCCATTCAACATGCCACTCTTTAGCCTTCCTCAAGCTCGGCGCTGCTCCGCTTAAGATGCCGACAATCAAGCTGAACATCGTCGCAAACAGCGGCGCATCCTCCCGTCTCACCACCATACTCATGCAGCTAGCTAGCCCGTAGATGCAATACACATACAACAGGTTGGCCAAGAATGCTGTCCAGAACGGAATGACAGGCACGCTCACCAGGAACAACGGAGCAGAGAAGTGCAAGCAAGCTAGTGTCATCCTTGGAAGAACACTGATCGTCTTCGCAAGGAAGTATGCCACTCGAGAGTGTCCAGCCTCCGCCTCGCGGCGGTACACGAGCATCTCCTCGGAGAAGACCTTGACACCTGGCGCGGCACTGGAGAGGCCAATGGCCAAGGTGGTGAGCATTGCCATCTGCGGGGCCGCGGCATAGTCTGCTGAGAGAGACAGGATGTCGTATGGCTTGTTGTACTGGCCTCGGAAGAAGGCGCCATTCTTCGGCTGTTGAGCGAGTCCGAGCAAGAAGCCAGCGAGAGCGGAGAGACCCATTTCGAACCAAAAGTTGGAGCGAGCGCGGTATTGCTGAAGGATAGAACGGGATAGGCATAGCAGGGTTTGTCGCCAACGAGGAGCGCCGCGATACTTCAGGATGCCAGATAGCTGAGGGTTAGAGATGGACATGACTGAGATGCGTGCGCTAGCTTTAAGCTTGCTGATAGACATCATAGACGATCGATTGTGGCGGGATGTTTCGGTGTCGCTGCTTTCGTTACCGGCAAGGGTGGTGTCAGAGGGGTTTCGGGAGTGGGCAGGTTGCCAGGACCTGTCGTCATCTTCTTCAGTGAGGATGCTCACTCTGGAGCCTTTAGCCCAGTGAGCAATGAGGGMCTCTTTGGATACATCTCCCTCCTTCTTGTACGGCCGACCGTTTCCAGTGATGATGTCGGTAATAACGTCGCTGCAGTTGGCACCAGGAGGGAACACAAAACCCATTTGCTCGAAGAAGGGCTTGGCTTGACTCTGAGGGCCTTCGTAGATCAGTTGTCCATTTCCTAGGAGGATCATGTCGTCCAACATCTCAAAGATTTCCACTCGTGGCTGATGGATGATGACGATAACGGTAATACCGAGTCTTCCAAGGGCCTTGAGGGTGCCCATGATGGAGCTCGCTGAAGTGGCATCGAGACCGGAGGTTGGCTCGTCCAGGAAGATGGCCATGGGAGCAGCCGCCAACTCCATACCGATACTCACACGCTTGCGCTGACCACCACTAATGACAGGCTTCCCAACGCTACCGACCAAGCTGTCACGTACGTGGGAGAGTTCCAGACAGTCGATAACGGCATTAACGTGAGTTTCGATGTCGGACTTGCTCCAGGTACGCGGCAACCGAATCCTGGCCGAGTGCATGATGTTCTCATAGACGGTCAGCTCAGGCAAGACAATATCGTCCTGAGGCACGTAGCCAATAAGCTTCTTGTACTGCTTGAGCTTTCCAGGGATGTTGTTGACGGTGACGCTGCCTTTGGTGTACTGCGTCTTGCCCATGAGAACGTTGATGAAGGTTGACTTGCCAGCGCCCGAGCCGCCCATTACTGCAGTAAGGCTTCCGCTGTTGATCGATCCAGTGACATTCTGGAGAATTGGCCTCTTGCTGCTCTTGGGTGCAAAGGTCAGTTGGTTGTAGCCAAACGACAGACCAAAGTCGGAAGCAGAAGTGGCTTTGCGCATTGAGTCGACAAAGGCTCTGATAGTAGGCGAGATTTCCGGGTCGGGATTGTGACGGACGGTCTTTCCGCGACGAAGAGGAGGTGCTTGCTCGTATAGTTGATCACCGAGACCCCTAAAGGTGTCTTGACGCTTGGTTCGTCTCAGCAGGGCCATCTCGTAGTCGACCTCCTCGTGTCGTTCTTCTGAGACCTGCTTGTAGCCACCAATGACAGCTACGAAGCTGTTTTGTCCGGAGGAGGCAGTGCGGCGTCGCTTGCGGATACCGAGATGGACCATGCCAAGGATGAGCAACACGTCAACAACAATGAGAATGACAATGGGGAGAAGATAACGCTCAAATCGAGAGCCTTCTGGGCACCTGCTCCCAACCGCACATGGTGTGGGTGTAGCTGCGCCTGCCTGGCAGTAATGACCAGATGGGCACTTGAGGGTGACCATCCCCTTTTCTTCACGAGGGCAGTACCACCCAGCCTGACAGGCGACGGGCTCAAAAGGACCCATGCCAATACTGTCGCCATTCAGTTCGCAGGCGATGCCCCCTAGTCTGGCAAGCTGGCATTCGGTGACGGGAGGACAGAACTGTGGCAGTGAGTTGACAGTGTTGTTTGAACCTGTGAGCAGTGTTAGTCTTTGTCTGGGAGTCGACAAGGGAGAGGTGAGGGAGGGCATCGGGATCAACGTACAAAGGAACCCATCTTTACACCCATACCCTTGCCAGTCTTCATAGTCCTGTATTTGGATGGGAACCGCCCCGGGTCTCCAGCACGGTGCCGCATCGACCGGTGTTTGGTTGGCCTGGATCTCGGTGGCGGCACGATAGAGTGTGGTCGAGAAGAGGGTGTTGTTCTCCGCTGTACAGACGGTATCCCAAACACTGAGACCTGGTCGGGTATCTCCCGCTTTCGCAAGTTGTTGCTGATTGTCATCCCATTCAAACCCTTGCGATGAGTCTGGAGGATATGATGCATCGTAGATGGGGCCCAGAGTGTTATTGGCTTCGAGCTTGAGACCATCAATATTCTTGGCTTGAAACCACTTTCCTCCTGTGTCTGTTATGTTGAACTGGTTTCCGACACACTGCCACCATACCGTGTCGCCCTTTACGGGTTCTGGTCGAAGTTGGCAAAGACATGCCTCTGTGTCGAGGAAGCGTGGACCATCGACAGCGTCCACTGGGAAGAAAGGGTCCTGAACTGCTCCGCTGCGAATACTAGAGTCGAGCATGGAGAAGAGCTCGATCTCGGTTGGTGTCGTCATGTCGTCAGCCACGTCTTGTGGTATTGCTTGGGGTATGTCTTGAGCCATTGTTGGTTGTGGTGGCCTGTCTCGGGGACAGTTCGTCTGGGTTTCCGTCGAGGCGAGAAAGGGTGCTTTTGCTGTAAACCAAAAAGTCCTTCGCACAAGCTCATGACCAGTTTTGTACTCTACAGGGCAGAGTTGGTGTGCCATGATATACAACGCAAACACTTGAACGTGGCACCAAAAACAAGCACACGGCTTTTCCTCTCCAATGCTAGTGTGTCTCCATCTCCGGGATTTTGGTGCCGAAGGATTTCCCCCGTCAGCACTAAGGACAAGCCTCTGTACCCATCAGGGTGATGACCTGAGGCTCAGTTCCACATGTCGTGCCCCCCCGCTTGGCGGCTATTCTGGAATCCTGGAACAAACCGGTCAGAAGAAACGGAGCCCGAGATACAGGCGATGATTTTCGAGATCTGTTAGGCTGAAGAGCGTGTCAAGGTAGGCCAGATCCGAGTGCTTAGTGTTTTGTGCCGTGGGATGCAACGGTGACCGGGTTCAAGCCAATGGACAGGCGTGTCTGTGAACCCTTGAAGACAGCGCAGCGCAGTCCACGTGTAGGGCTCTGGGTCCACGATACCGTTGTAGTGTTTAGAGAACTCCCGGGGTTTTTTAGGCGTTGCAGGCACCAACATTACCATCCTTATAGGGCTCGGTAGTCAGCGCCATCCCTGGCATCGAATTTCCGGGACTCCAAGTCTAATCCGACGTCAAAGTCCGACCTCGTGGGTGGCTTGTCAGGCTTGTCCATGGTGATCGGCACCGGGCGAAGGCAGAAGAATTATTTGATCCACCAACATGGGTTGGGTACAGCCACTTGGTCGTCCGGTGTTGAGCCAGGCAGGAAAATTTAAATGGACGGTTGGCGGGCAGCGGTGGAAGACAGGTCGAAACTTGGGACAGAATGGATTCGACGGCGTGTCTGTTGCTCGTCGGTTAGCAGGTCAATCCCGTGGTAGGGTCGCAGGGGAATATCAGCTAGACGAACAAAGAGACAGAATGTAAGTCACGACGGACACCATGTACCATCACAAGTCCGCTCCCAGAAGGCATCCTCAGTGGTGGCATTCGCATGGCAGTGGCGGGAACGAGCAGGGCTCGTGTCAACGCTCGAATCGATCAAGAGCTGGAGCTCTAGCTCTAGGGACGTCGCGTGCAAGGGTCGTGGCACCGGGACTTGGGTAACAAAGAGGTGATGCTCTGAATCGGCATTTTAGGCAAATGTAGAAACTTGGAAGAGACGATGTCGAGCATCAATGGCACACAAAGGAAGAAGAATGTTCGGCACAAAGGAAGAAGAATGTTCGGCGCAAGACTGGACGCCCGACAAGGCATTGGAGTCTCGTCACGGACGCAACTGCTCGCAATGCTGAAGACAGCGCTTGGGTGTCAGCAACTGCAGAGGGCATTTAGGCAAGTGCAGCAGGTATACGTGCGGCAGGCAAGAATGGCAGGTGCATCGGGTCGGCCCAGTGTTTCCGGCAGGCAAGTCCACTAACAACGAAGCTAGCAAGCTCAGTGCCTCGCTGATAGTGTACACTTTTTTGAAGTGCAACCATGAGGGCCGCTTCCATTTTGCTACGATCTTCGTGACGCGCCTGCTTTATTTCGTTTTCTGAACAGTCGCGAAGACACGAAAGAGTCATGTGCGCGATTATTGCGGGGTGCTGCACTCGGGCATGAGTTGCACCTTCCTCCAAATGTTTTCTAAAATCGTTTTGGTGAATGAACTTTGGAAGGTGCGGTGCCGTGGACAGACTACCATGCTTGCATCTTGCCGTGTAAACACCTTTCATCTGCTTAACACATTCACCGCTCCAATACCTTCAAAATTCGACTACACTCGATGCAAAATGTCAGGAGCGACGTTCTGGAAAGTTATCACAACTGTCGGCCGTGTCAAAAAGCAAGGAGGTAAGGCAAGAACAGCAAAAACATGGGATTGCCAGGAATCGAACCTGGGTCCTCTCGGATCCGTTGTATGTCGAATTGACCACAACGAGAAGTACTGACCACTATACTACAATCCCTATTGGTTGTTGAAAAACCGGTCTCAATCTGTGCTTCATATCCTTCAGCAGAAATGGCGCAACACTCATGGTAACTCGCACCATCAACAGATATGACGAAGACACTCGACGTTTACAATCCAGAGTTAATGAAGAACGGCATCAATTAACCAATTCGTCATAATGGACTCATATAACATCATCAACTCATCAAAATCCAGCCCGAACACCCAACAGTCAACCATCAAGCAGCCAACAACCCCTCCCCCTCCAACCACCCCTTCACCACCGCTCTCACATCCTCCGTCTGCAACCCCAACCTCTCATTCGCACTCTCCTCTTCTCCCAGAGCATTGCCCGCCCCATCCGCCAGGAAATGAACCTTCAAAAAGTCCACAAACGCGCTATAATCGCCCCTCTTCAACTTCTCCTCGCCCTGCTGGTAAATATCCTTCGAGCTGACATGTGTCACCTCCAGCTTCTTGCCCGTCAGCTCCTCGACGATTTTGACAAGCTGGTTCTGCGACACGTTGAACGATGCCGTGGAAAGGTACTGGTTTTTAGTAGCGTCCGGATGGCGCAGGATTTCGGAGACGGCGCGGCCGATGTGGCTGCGCAAAGAGGCGGGCCAGGGTTCGGTGCCGGAGTCGATGATGGTTGCTTTGCCGTTCTTGATGTCAATTCCAGCAAGTCCATTCGACAGAGCCTACACAGTAATATGGTTAGTTAGCAATCTCCACCCCATTCCCATTCCCATTCCCATCCCACAACCAATTCAGAACGAAGCGAGAGTGTCGACAACCTACCGAATCAAAAAACAACCCCGTCGACAACCCAGTCCAACTCAACCCTTCCCCCTCTTTACCAATCAAATAATCAACAACCGCCCTCTTCCCCCCCAACAACTCCCCAATCCTCGTCTTCTCCACTCCCCCCTTGCGCGTGTTAACCCCAAACTCGCTCGGCACAAATCTCTTCACCCCGGCTTTGATCGCCGCATCGATAATCTTCTTTTGCTCTTGCACCGCAGCCGTAGCTAGGACCGAGACCACGGCGTCTTGGCCTTGGAAGGCATCTCTCAAAGAGGAGGGGGAGGAATAGTCGACTTCGAGGAAGCGGACGGGGTATGGGTCGAAGTTGGGACGTGGGGAGGTGGAACCAGGGCGGGTGAGGATGGTCAAGGTGAAACCGCCGACTAGGAGGGCGCGGACTATGTGGGTGCCTAGGCTGCCTGTGCCCTATTTGGGTAGGAAAGGGTGTTGTTAGATCGCTGAGTGGTCTTGCGGGTGGCCGGGTGGGGGAGGAAAGGGAGAGGAAGGGAGGTGGGGTGGAATGGGTGACTTACACCGAGGACGGCGACGGTGTTGATGGTGGAGGACATGATGGTAAACTGAGTATCAGTCGGTGGTTCGAGTTTTCGCCGTGTTGGAATAGTTTCTCGAAAAGATCTTGCAAGCTTTGTGTGTTGCTGGATCAGGACTGGTGAGTGTCGGGTTTTCTGATGTTGATGTTCGCAAGTAAAAATGCAAGTTCGACGGGGCCCTCACCCCAACTACTTATACTTTCCCCTCTCCTCCCACCTTTCCGTCGACATGCCGCTCTTGTGAACCGCGATCAAAGACATCATTAATCAGGCATTATGCATCATGATGTTGCAAGATTGGCTCGGTATGGCATGCATGCTCCAGAGAGGGTTGTACTGCGGTTGGCCAATGAGAGGCACAGTACCAAGACGTTCGAGACGCGAGCCCATCGAGGACCCCTCCCTCATCTTTGATCTGCCGACAATGTGTGGCAGCTCCTCAATTGCGTCTTCATTGACCGAATTTCGCAACATGCACGAAGAGCAAGTGGTTAGTGTGAGTTACTACGACTTGTGGTCGTCGTATTACTGTTAATGCCAGTCAAGGAAGGATAGCGGCTATCAAGAGGATGATGAAGTGGCCTGCGGCATTGAAACTGAGTGTAACCCCCGCTGACATGTTGCATCTAGATCACATCATGTTGGCCGGCGTATCAACGACCATCGTTCATTTGGAAGCCGCAATAATTTTCCAAGCTATACTAGGAATGACTATACTTCGCTCAAGTTTCTCCCGCTCGTCACTGTACGTTAAAACTATCATCCTCTCTCAACCATCTGTATCTGCCACTTTCTCTGCAACCTTCGCTGTTTAATGATACGTGCAGAAAGATCAGACACGAACGAAAGCTAACATATAAACGACCACAATGACTTCTTTCCGCCGGGGTATCCTCATCAACAGCCCTTGGCTTGTGCCCTCTGCCTCGCCACAGATGCAAAGTGCTCCCTCGGGCTTATCACATCTTTGCCTTTGCCTTTCTCTTTCTGATCGTCATTGTCTTCAACAGCATCCTCGTCGAGATTGCTGCGCTCATTCGCCCTGGCTGATGCCGCAAAGTACTCACGCCTCATCGTCGCCTCCATGAAACGGCAGTCGAGCAAGAAGTCCGCCAACATGATTAGTCCGCGGATTTTTTGCGTGTTGCCCAACGGGTGTTCACAAAGAAAGTTGTTGTCCTCAGGGATCTTAGCATGCATGTCATCGTCTTCGTGCACCACGTCAATAGCAAAACGCGCAAAAAGCTGAAGGCGATTCACTGTACGGACATATATCGATTAGTCACTGCGTCATATCCTGGCGAAAGAAAGTCAAACTCACAATGCCCTTCAAGAAATCCAGTCTCGTCCTCTTTAATCAGAGCAATCAAAGCACGAGAACCTATGCTGGTTGCTTCGTCCAGTTCCGACTTAGTCAACCGCTGCGCGTAATTTGACCAATCCTTCATATAAGGTTTGAAAAACTCATCAAAGCTCCATTCAACGCAGCGCTTGCACCAAACTTTGAAGGCATCATCGTCCCGGAACCCAAGCGCTTCAGTCACTTCCCGAAACCTCTTCGTAACGTTCATAACTGCACCTAGGGATTCCGAGATAAAAGCAGATGGTATCATTGGCAAGGGACCGGGCAGCAGCTTTGAAATCGCTCCAGAATGGGTAGAAGCTCTCGATCTTGGACGCGAAGACGATGCCCTCCCACGTCCACGAGATGGTGCGGTGTCATCGATCGGGGGGTAACCTGAGACTCCGGTAACGGGAGCTCGAATGGTCAATGCGGGACCAGGACCTGGAGGGGGTCCAGCAACGAGCATTTGCGGCTTGCTTGAGCTTGCGGCAGTAGCTGTAGCAGCTGCGCTCAGATGGCTCGAGGTTAGGGACATAGATGTCGAACCGGGCAATCTCGAAACTGGTACGGAAGAATCTGTAGTAGGAATTGGTCCTGTACTAATCGAACTGGGAACTGGTGTTGCAATCGGCCCAAGTGGATCACCATAGGGAGGAAAAGGAACCGGTCCACCGTCCGACTCGGTGGCAAGTGTTTTCACACCGGCGGGAGATTGTTCGGTTCCGTGAACTGAGGACGAGGACGGCACGACAGTCTCATCCTGTGACTGGTCGACTTCAGCGAAGCGAACTCGAGGAGATTCTCCGACGGACTGTGAAGATTCTGTCTGCGTATGAGCATCAGAGGGTTGGGGCAACTGGCTGGGCAACAGGCCTCCAACGACGTTCGAGCTTTCGGGCTGCTCTTGACGGCCGCGACGTTCAGCCAAGGCGCTCGAGGGTCGTTCAAGCCTGGTCAGAGGAGCGGTCGCGGGAACTGTAAGACCCATGGGGTTTTGCTGATGAATGGCTTTTGGAGTCGAAGGCACAGGACTCCCAATGCTTGGTGCCAGCGAGCCTGACGCCACCGAGGCTGGGGGGAACGGGAAACCTCGACGACCCTTCACTGGGATGAAATATTTGTAGACCGATGCCAATGATGCTGCTGATACGACGGAGCCTGTAGTTGGACTTGACTTGGCGGTGACTTCTGTGGTTGTTGGCTCGATAGTATTCTTCCCCATGTCGCTAAGCCTGCGAATTCCCGACTCCTTCGAGGCGAGGGTCTGAACCTGGTGTTGAACGTCGGTCTCTGTTAATTTGAGGAACGAAGGAAGATCCGGAGATTCGAGCTGTGCATTCGTCAGCTGCTGGTTGACCTCGCTGATGACGATGAGTTGGTACATATGCACTCACATCTGCTGGCTGGAGTCCAGTTCCAAATGCTTGGGATTCCCGGCGGATTGCCTCGCGAAGGATATGCAACTCTGCCGCGGTTCCACGTGGAGAAGCTGCAGCTGGAGCAGAAGGGGGTCGTCTTTCTCTGGAGGGGTTTTGATCATTCATCTGTGACTCAGACATGGAGGAGCGTCTTGAGCGTCTTCTTCCTTCGAAGCGATTCTGATCACTCATCTTGATGACGGCGTGAGAGAATGATGTTGTAGTTGCTGTTAAAGTGATGCAGGGGATCTTGCCCAAAAAGGATGCTCCAAAAGTCCAAAAAGAACGGCGTTGGCAATGTGGATGTGTGATTCTGTTGCGGATGGAAAAGAAAAGAGAAGGAGGACCAAAAGGCGAGTAGGACGGGATACTTAAGCAGCTCGAGGCTCCATCCTGGAATTTGGGCCTGGAAAGGGCGATGATAACAGTCGCCTAACGTAGAGGTAAGAACCAGGCAGTCCATTGCAGACCAATATGCTGCCCAGCCCCTTCCCGAGCCTGAAGCCTCGATGCTGCCGACTTGGCCACTTCAAATCAGGCGCAAGCCGTTTCCAGACAGTCCATACAAACCGCATACTTGCGATAGGTCAAGTCCACCCCATCCCCGAACATCATTGAAGCAAGGAACACCACCCAGTTGGTCCCCCCTCCTAGACAGGATAATCAAGTCCGCCTTCCCCTGATGGCTCTGATGGATATGGTCACGGACACCTGGCCTTCTAGACAACCCAAGCGGAAGCAGCGATGATACTGAAGGTTGGAAGGACAGAGTTGCTCCCGTGGTGTTGAGAAATAGTGGGAACAAGAAGGGAGGAAGAAGCTGGCCGTTCTTTCCACCAGAGCTTCGTTCACACGCTGTGTTATCTGGGAAGGCTTGATGTTTCCTCCGATCGGGGTCCCCCGCCCTCCGTGTCTACCCGGCGACCCGCTCTCGCGAGACTGCTCCGGATCAAAGCTGAGGGCATTGGGAAGTTGCGGCCAGATACCAGCTACCTGGCTTCCTAATTAACGCGGCATCACGGTGCACCTGGTGCTGGGCAAAGGAATGCGTCGAGAGTTGGAGGTAGAGCAGGTTATCGCGAGTCGGAAAGGAGAAAACCGCCGCCGTAAAATGAGCACCAGGAACGAGGGACCTCAAGAATACTAGGGGGTGTGTCTGGGGGGAAACGAGCACAAGGTAATGGGCTTCTCCTACGGTCTATTGAACATGAAATCTAGTTTTCGCTTTCGACCAGATCCAAACTGGGAACAACAAAGGACTTGTCCGGTACTGGCAGTTCCGTCAAGGTTGCCCGAGTCTAAAGGAGGCGCTCTGCAAAATGACTACTGCGGCTACGACATAGGAAACAGCCCCCGTCTTCGTCCGTCCGATTCTAGCCATCATCGTTGGTCATTGGGGGGTCGCGCTTCGGCAGAAACAGCTTAGAACCAATTCTGATTTCCGCCCGTATTACTGCCGTAAGGAAAGAAACCAGCACCAGTATACTGCACATCAGGCCCTGTCGTCATGTAGCCGTTGCTCGTGTAGCTGCTCGTGTAGCTCGGTGCAGATCCAGCCGGATTGGAGACAGGGATGTCAAGATCGTCGAGGGAAAGCATAGCGTCCATTTCAGATGCGACTGAGAAGAGTGCATACTCCGGAGCAGAGGTATTAGGCAAAAACGAAGGAGCGGATTGTTCATGAATGTACGGGGGAGGAGGCATAGGCGTTTCGGACCAGGTTGTTGATGGTATGCTGGCCGAATGTCCGGCCTGTGTAGCCGGTGCAGCCGGGAACTCGCGCATCGAGATGGATGGGCTGATGTTCGGTGGCAGCAGACGCCCTTGTAGGGTCCACGTGTCGTAGGCCTGTTGCAGGGTATCTTCAATGATCTTGTTGACGTCGTCAACCCGTAGCAGCACCTGATCTTGAATGTGTTGTCCGGCGTATTCGTAGGCCGCTTGTGTGAAGAGCCGGGGCATTTCCGTCAACAGGTAGTGTTGGAATTCGAGAACGTTTCGAGACTCGGCGCCCATAGGCTGGAAATCCTCTGCGTATTCGGGATCTGTTGACATAACGGTTAGTCATCTGTCTGGGCGTTGTGGACTGGATGTGATGTCCAGGGAAGACTCACAAGGTGACGGCACAATGTCGTTGGGAAACAGCAGTCGATATATCTCCCTCCATTTCTCTTCGTCGCTCTGGCGCCGATGTGTATGCTTCCTGGACTTGAGCTGCCGTTCTTGTGATGTGGTAATGTCTCCAGGCGGTTTGACATCTAGGAGTTCGCAGGCTGCCGGGGCCATCTCGTGAATCGTGAGCTGTCTCGCATCGCTAAAAGTTTGCTTGCACCGTTGGCAATGGATCTTGTAGTGTCTCCGATAGAGATGCTCCCTACAAATTGTGTTAGCGACGTACCATAGGGTTAGGTCTAGGGACTGTGGTTGGTATGCTTACTTTAGCCTTGGAATGGTCGGCCAGTCCTTGTTTGCGCAAATATCATAATCCACACGGTTGTACTTTTCTGGATTGTGTTTACGGAACGGGCAAGCGAATCTCTTCGATGTTGCGGACCCAGGCCTGGAAGCGTAAGGCGAGGGCTGACTACCGTCATCATCATCGTCATCGTCATCGTCATCGGGGGTCCGCCGTGAGCTTGGGGGTCGAAGGCTTCCGCCCGGCCTTCGCCGAGACGGGGTGGCCTTCCCTGCTCGATATGGATCCATCCTGTCGGTGTTGGTGCTCCCTACACTCCCAACGCATGATCTGACCAAGGCCTCCCAGTTTTGGTTATACTGGGACCAGAGCCGTTGTAGCACCATGTTGATGGCCTGCTGATAGGCTTTGCTCCAAGCTGTGCTGTGGTCATTACTGATGTCGTGTTCTGCCCAGATGTCTGGATCAGATAAACTGTCCTCTGAGACGCGTTCACTAGTGCTATCGTCAAGGGTCAAGAATCTGTTCCTGGCGTTGCCAGATTGCATGCTTGAGACAGACGGTGACCCAATGGAAGAGCGGCTCCCTGGCTTCGGTACAAGCAGCCAGTCCTTGCGAACAACGTTGTTCCTGGGAGCAAGTTCAAGCAAAGCGTCTGAAAGGGAGGGTTGCTGACTGGCCTCCATGCCATGTTCCGCAGATACTGCTGTTGGGGCTCTGATGTAATCTGAGGCCAAAGCAGTCCGTGGACGTTGGATATCTTCCCCTCGGGCCAAGTCCGCAGTTCCAGGTTTGAGAGCATCAAGATGTCTATCGCTATCTATCCGACGTAGCCCTTTTCCCAACGGTGACGGAGTCGACTTCAAGTGTGGGAATACATTGGTTTTGGTCACAAGAAAAGAAGCGCTCTCCGTGGTGTTTGGCGGGCTTGTGAGATGCGGTGCGATGTCCGTTTCTCGAAGTGGGGTTGCTTTGGATTGGGCGCGAACGTAGGGGTCCCAAGCGGCAAATAGTCCGGATTCTACGACAGTGGTTTGAGAAGGAAACGCTGCAGTGGAAACTGCCCTAGTCGATGACACAGGCATTGGAGAAGAATCGGCCGGTACAGGATTGTCCTGATTCTTTTCACTGATTTGGGGCGATGAGCGCTCGAGGTTTAGGCGGCCCATCCCATCGACTAGAGATGAAGTGATGTCGTCTGGACTCTCCGGCAACGGGCGTAAGCCATGCGAGTAGTACGCCTTGACGAGACTGCTGACGTTCTGTTCGGTCCTTATTTGAGCCACGTTAAAGGCGTATTGCGCGATGCTCTGGGGGTCCGAAGAGCTGTTTGCAAAGAACTCGAGTATATCTTGCAGCCGAGAGGGATTGCGGGCGTCGTTATCCTCCGTAGCCGCGTGTCGTCCGGTCGTGTGCTCATCCCACGTAAAATGCAACTTGGTACCTCGCTCCCGCTCTTGATTCGAAACTAGACGGTTCCATACTTCCACTATCTTTGGCTGTTTTAGGAGGCCACGAATCACAGAGGAGTGCTGCCAATGGACTCTTTGCATGCCCTCTTCGCAGTGCTTGCCGACGTGATCTAGGTAGTCAGGACGTGACTGCACAAAGGCACCGCAGAATCCACATCCCCAAGCTCCTCTTGTTGGTAGCTTGACTATGTGTTCAGTTGTTGGGGGAGAGGAAAGGTTGTGGATATCTCGACAATGGGATGCAAGAGATGGCCGTTCTGGGAAGGAATCGTGGCAAATGGAACACAGATGCTCCTCAGGTCTGTCGTGATCCTTGAGTTCGTGATCCCTCCACTGTACGGGGCACGCAAACATGGCATCGCAAAATGTACAATAATAACGAGGCGGGTAGTCGTCGGTGTTGAAACCGTCATCGCATCTCTCAGAACTCCAAGGTGTCGCAGACGAAATAGGGTCCGCCGAGTCAAGTGAGTGTTGTCGAACTGAATACCGCGAGTATACCGTCGAGGCAGTGGAAATTCTTAGGCCAGCAGTTGAAAAGATGCTGGGAGCAGCTGAGCTCCTTCTAGATGTCGAGGCGAGTGAGGCGCGCGAGTTTTTGCTTGTGAGATCATGGTCGGCAGTTGGAAAGTAATCGGTCTCTTCTTGCCAGATGTTGTCGGTATGTGTCTCGGGATAGGGATTCTTATTGAGTGTAGTAGCCGGGACCTGATACGAGGCAGCATCATTTTCTCCGATGGCGTAGCCAGTGAGTCCTTCTCTCACGGGGTCCACCCTTGGCTGATGATAATTCGGAGCCATGAAGAAGGCTTGGAAAGTAGTGATTTCGTGACTCCTATCAGGCAACAAATGTATAAGCTATAGCTATCAGTCAAGAGCAAGTCTGGGCAGGATGCCGTGGAAATAAGGCCGGAAGCGGGTTACCTCCAGGTCGACCTTATTCTAGAGATAGTGCCGTTCTTATTTATCGGAGCTCTAGGGGTGTGAGATCATGTCTTGTATCCAGACCTATGCTCATTCGACCAAGTGATGAAGTGGATTCACGAGTTGGCTGCGCACAGGGCTGTGCAAGACTTTGTGGGGATGGTGAAGCCAAGAGGCTCTCAAGCGTCAGACGTGATCCGGGTAGAAGTAACCAAGCTATCGGGAGACGGAACGGTTCCTGGAGGAGGCGGTGCTCTCATTTTCTATGTCGGCCTCTAGGGTGACGCGGAGGGACGGCAGTATCATGTCAGAAGATGGCGAAGTCGCGGTCCTTGATGATGGTTTCGTGGGGTGTGCCGGCGCGGAGCTTGTGAGCCGGTCATTGTTCCTAGGTAGCTAGTAGCAGACTAGGCTTCGCAGGGTAGGATGGGATTATGTCGTACGGAGATGCCGCTGTATAACAAACGTAACCCCGAGGGCATAAGGCTGAATCAAGGGGGACGGATGGACAGACACTGCAGAGTACCTTTTTGATAGGTAGTCTCATGGCTTGGAAGGTCGGTGTAGAAGGAAACTCATCGCAGCTGCGCACTGGTTCAGGCTACGACTGGGGCATCCAATTGGCGTCTTGGAGATGATGGAGGGTAGTATCAGCGCTGTTTCTTGTGCCTGTCTAGTACCGATCTGATATGTTGGTCAAATAGGTACATACTGTACAGCTCCATGGCATGTTTGTTTTGTTGATGTTGATGCCCCTGATTTGGAAGCCATGTATCTCGCGCCCCGAACCTCACAAGTTATGAGCGTAAGGCAAGCTGGCTCGTCTGAAAGATCCATCATGTAGGCCAACACAAATACAAATTACCCTGCCAAAATACCACTGTCGATTTGGCATGACTTGAACTGTCGGAAGAGGCTGGTTCGGCTGAGGTACTGTGTAATATCGTGGTCGTGGTGGTATTGTCGACGCTGCGAGACCGAAGTGGAAATGATACACGGCGGCACCACATCCATGGCGACGGGCCGGAGTGGTACGCCATCGACCCGGACGCTTCTGATGCGCTGAAGAGCGGGAGGATTTGTGGGCGATTTGGGGGTGTCGTGCATCCTGTAGGGCTCTTCAGCCACTTCTGCCACTGTATCATCACTGGATGTCCCGGAGTTGATGTCGCTGATTGGATGTCCGGCTGGACGGAACCGTTTGGCAACCAATCCCGCAGAAGCCAGAGAGGSCATTCCATATTGCGACGCTTGGGATCATCCAGACAATGGCCTCTATAGGAAGTGAAAGCGATGATGAACGACCTGCCATATTAGTCAAATAAGCATCCCAACTCCGTCTTGTTGGTGTTTCTGTCTGTGTGTTGTCTGGACTTGCCATGTTGCCCCACGCCCTGGCGAGAACATCGACGTCGTAGTAGACGATGCATTGAATGTCCTGAGACCGGGCCGTCAATAATGTTGGCCTGAGTCATCCGGCGTTCCGGTCAGTTCGGTTGGTAATCCATCCATGGACGCGAGTCTTGCTTGAAATGCGAAGCTGTCGACACTTGTGACAGCCAAAGTCCGAGGTGGTCATGTTGAGATGAGGTGGTAGAGGGAAGCCCGGAAGAGAGAAAGTCAAATCAGGTTGAGGCGAGAAGCGAGAACCCGTGACGACGCCTTCACATTTTTTTATCTGACTGCATAATATCGTGGCTCGTGGTGCTCTTAGCTTAGACATTAAGCATGGGATGGGATGTGTCTCGGTCGACGACAAAGGAAGGTAAGAAGGAGAGATATGGCCACTGCATATCAGCAAATGCGCTTGAAAGTGACAGGATAAGTGTTTGAAGGGATTGTGGCATTGCCTCAAGAATTCATCATTAATCATCCGTCTCCCTGCTCTCTGGAAAGCCGTAAAAGGATCGAAACAGAACTGTTACCGACACCGCCAAACAGTCCAAGCCTCAATCTCTCTCCCATTGTGCAGGTCAGACATGCAGATCGAGCCGATAGGGCTGATGTGAGTGAGGAAAATCGACCATTGGCCAAATGGGAATAAGAGGATGGGTGCGATATGCGATCTGGTTGAGTGCGATGCGAAGAGTGGGAGTGCCAAAGAGAGAGTGTGTGTGGTGTGGTAGATGTGGGCAGCATGATGTCCCGTGTGGGAGGACGACGAGGACTGGACGAGCGTGGACGGGAACTCAAAAAGAGGAAGTGCTGACTTGCTTGTGAGCCTTGTGAGACTGGAGACAGGGAGACAGACAGACAAAAGCAGACAGCTGTCCATCAGCTGGCAGTGCTCGTAGCCATATTATTCTTATCTAAACTCTTATCGACACCAAAATCTCAACTCCGCACAATCACTGCCAAGCCTTCCAACTTACAGCGCTGCAATGGGCCAATGGGGTCGCCAATGCGGCGTCAATTGGGGTAGAATCCCCACCCCGCATGTCCGTGGCCCGTGCTCCGTCCTGAGCTTGCCGCAAAAATTTCGAAAAAACTTGTCCAGGGCAAAAGTGGCAGAGCAAAAAAATATCCAAACACAGCGACCTTCTGATTCCCGGAGACCGAAGACTGAGTTCATGCACCGGTGGCATTGAACGACGCCCAATTGCGCACAACACACCAATCCCAGCGCACCGGTTTACACAGTCGCCCTTTTATACAGAGTCATCACCAAACAACATAAACAAGATGGCCAACGTCAACTATCTCCTGTTCGAAAGCGCGGTCGGCTTCTCGCTCTTCGAGGTCGTCCACCAGGCCGACACTGTCGGCTTGGAGCTGCCCGAGGTCAAGGATGCCATGAAGGATCTCGACAAGTTCGGCAAGATGGTGAAGCTCCGCAGCTTCAACCCTTGGAAGTAGGTGGCCAGAAGAAGCAATGTGTTTTGGTTTTGGGCTTGGTGGATTGGTTGGTGTTGTGGCTGTGGTGATATTGTGGTGATGTTGTGGTGGTGATGTTGGGAGGGACAAAAACATTGTGAATTACTTCTCTTGGCTATACCAGAAACTAACACTCCTGAACCTCCAGCTCTGCCGCCCATGGTCTCGAGGCCATCAACCTCATCTCCGAGGGTATCATGCCCGACCACCTCAAGAACACCCTCGAACTCAACCTCCCCCAGACCAGCGGAAAGAAGAGCAAGATCGTCCTCGGTGTCGTCGACAAGAGACTCGCTGGTGAGATCAGCGGAAACTTCCCCGGTATTCAGTGCGAGGCTGCCGATACCTCCGAGGTTGTTGCTGCCCTTCTTCGCGGCCTCCGCACCCACGCCGGCAAGCTCCTCAAGGGCCTCCAGGACGGTGACATCAACCGCGCCCAGCTCGGTCTCGGTCACGCCTACTCCCGCGCCAAGGTCAAGTTCTCCGTCCACAAGAACGACAACCACATCATCCAGGGTATCGCTACTCTCGATGCTCTCGACAAGGGCGTCAACTCCGGCGCCATGCGCGTGAGGGAGTGGTACGGCTGGCACTTCCCCGAGCTCATCCGCATCGTCTCCGACAACGGCACCTACGCCAAGGTCGTCATCGCTGTCGGCAACAAGAAGTCTCTCAGCGACGAGTCCATCGACGAGCTCGCCAACGTCCTCAACCAGGACGAGGACAAGGCCAAGGCCATCATCCAGGCCGCCAAGGTCTCCATGGGTCAGGATATCAGCGATATGGATCTCAACATGGTCAAGGACCTCGCGGACAACGTCTCCAAGATGGCCGACTACCGCCGCATCCTCGCCGAGTCGCTCGACAAGAAGATGGGTGAGGTCGCCCCTAACCTGCAGGTCATCCTCGGCACCCCCGTCGCCGCCCGCCTCATATCCCACGCCGGCTCCCTTACCAACCTCGCCAAGTACCCCGCCTCCACTCTCCAGATCCTCGGTGCGGAGAAGGCCCTCTTCCGCGCTCTCAAGACCAAGGGCGCCACCCCCAAGTACGGTCTCCTCTACCAGAGCACCTTCATCGGCCGTGCCGGTCCCAAGGTCAAGGGCCGCATCTCCCGTTACCTCGCCAACAAGTGCTCCATTGCCTCCCGTATCGACAACTTCTCCGAGAACCCCACTCGCCGCTTTGGTGAGGTTATGCGCGAGCAGCTTGAGCAGCGTCTGGAGTGGTACGCCAAGGGCATCAAGCCCATGAAGAACACCGAGGCCATGGACAAGGCCATTAAGCTCGTCATGGACGACGAGGGTGACATGGACATCGACACCGAGATGGTCGACTCGCACACCGCCGCCCACGCCGTCGCCAGTGAGTCCAAGAAGGACAAGAAGGAGAAGAAGGACAAGAAGAAGGACAAGGAGGAGAAGAAGGAGAAGAAGGACAAGAAGGACAAGAAGAGGAAAGCGACCAGCGAAGACGTCGAGATGGTAGACGCCCCCGACGCTGCGGAACCCGAGAAGAAGAAGAAGAAGAAGAAGTCGAAGTCTGAGTAAAAAGCCGAAAGGAAAAAAACAAAAAGCAAGCAGCAGCGGTCACCACTTGTGTCTTTTTCCCACGATTTTTACTTTTTTTTCTTCACATCATCTTGTTTAGAGCTTCTCGTCGCGTTTTTGCACGTCGTTACCTTGTTTGTTCGCTCTGTTGTCGTTGTTATCACCTCGGGAGTTTCTTATAATGTATGGGTTATGGGTCAAATCTGGTACAAAGGAGTTTTACGGGTCTACTTGTTCTCTTGCAAGAATCATAAATAGTTCGTCGTTGTCGTCATTCACATCTCTTGCCATCTACGACTGTATCATCATAGACGGTTAGCGTCGCAAAAAGTTTCGAAGGATGTGCGTGTGTACTAGCATTCATACCCATGGAGCATCATATGGCGATATGCATTGTGGGTAAAAAACAAAGGCTCATTAAACGAACGAACGTCTTGATCTTGTTGATGTGATCGTGACATGACAAAAAGAGGAACTTTGTAACGTCAGCCATGGTTCGACACCATCTCCTGACATGATTCTATCTATGTACTCCCCCGAACATCTCAAAACGCCCCACCCACACGCCCTTCCATTGATCATGACATGGAAGACGAGAAACTTTACAAGTCCCGACAATATCATGATTACCTATATGTAATACCCGACATTGCATGATCGCCCACCCCCCCCCCCCCCCCCCCCGGATTCCTGACCAGAATAATATCATCACCATCATCAAGTCTTCTTCATAAACTAACATGTGCATACCGCACGCGCTATGGTGCTACTAACATAAAAAGGGGGTTGCAAACATGATAAACCCGAAAGTAAAACATCAAGATAACCCGCCCGCCCTCTGTACACTACCTGCCTACTCCTTCGCTCCATAAAAAGCAACAGAAAACTATTACACCCCCTCCCTCTACACACAACTGTGAGGCCTCTACGCACCCTCACTACCAAACTCCATTGTCCACTCCTCATTCCTCTTGAGATCCTCTCCCGACACAGTCGGCCTGCTGGCCTTGATGGCCTTGATAAAGTCCTTCTTGTCCACAAACGGCTCGAGCAGCTCGTCCGAGGGTACCTGTTCCCAAGTCATTTCGATGGCTTCCGGGTCGCCTGGCGAGCAGGGGGTGAGCATTTGTTTGCCTTCGTGGATCACCTGTTTTATAACCAGACCAGCAATTAGCAACCTTGCATCATGGGAGAAAAAAGAATGAAGATGGCGGGAGAGAGAGGGGAGAGAGGAAAACGAACGAACCTTCTTAAAATGCGTAGCCTGCTGAATCTTCCTCACCGGCTGCATCAACGCGTCCTGCACCACAATACTGATATCCGAGCCCGAATAGCCCTCCGCCGCGCGCGCCAGCTCGCGGAAGTCTTCCGCTCTGAGAGCCGTGTTGGTGTCGCCCACCGCCAGGCGGAA
>RANY01000564.1:0-23520 GCA_009805235.1 Neurospora pannonica FGSC 7221 | reverse complement strand
GGGGGGGGGGGGGGGGTTTGGACGGTTTGGTTGCACTRCAGCCGAGAAGCAGGAAGTCCAATCAATTCGTTCGTTCAGAGTCGGATGTCGACGAGGAAGCGTGACCAACAACAAGACGTTGTGGGAGGATGGTTTGTATGACGTGCAATGGAAAGAAGCAGTGTCGATGTCCAAGTGCAAGTGCAAGTGGGAGAAAGGGCGAGAGATCGAAAGCAGCTGCAGAAATGGCAGTCGGGCGGCCCCGGGGGGTTCGTTGTTGACTGCTGACGGCTGACGGGGAGGGGAAGAGACCCGGAGAAGCTAACAGCGGTCGGGCTGGGATAGGGGTCACTACCGGAGTCGCCCAAAGTGCCCTCTGGATCTCCTAGCGTCGGGTGTCGGGTCGAGTCTAGAGTCTTTGACACCACACAAGTCTAGATGGGATCTGGACTGACTGAGAGGTTGAGGACTTGAGAAGAATGAAGAGAGGGTGAGGTGACAGAGAGAGAGAGAGAGAGAGAGAGAGAGAGAGAGAGAGAGAGAAAAGAGAGAAAGAGAAGAGAAAATGCCAATTGTCAAGAGACAGAGAAGGAACAAAGATCGGATGAATCTGGTCCACTCCCGTCTTGCACCACTGCACTGCACTGCTGCACTGCACTTCTTCCCTTTGGGCAGTCGTGGTCGCGGTTGGGTAGAGGTAACCAGGACCTGCCTGCCCTGCTGGGGACGGGAAGGTGTTCTGTTAGGTAGCGGTGTCCGCGTGGGAGATTGTGCGCGCGAGAACGTCGGGTGGGATTATGCGCCAGACTGCAGCAGAGCAGTAATAATGCAGCAGCAATGCAGCAGCAATGCAGCGACAATGCAGCGACAATGCAGCGACAGTGCAGCGACAGTGCAGCAACACAATCCTCGACAATGCAGCGTCAGGTGGCATTGAATGCCAATTGCCAGCGGCCAAGACCCTGCTAACGCTCTTTTTATCCTCAACAGGCCTAGCCGGCTTTCCAAACCTTCAATCCAAGCCAGGGCCGCCTGTTTTATGGGGCCAGGGGGTTGCATAACCCATCAAGCCCATCGGTCCACCTTCATCGCACGCTTGCCTGACTCTCTTCCTTCCCGTCTGTCTCTCCGAGTTTCCGTCGTTGCCTGGTCCTTGTCAAAGTCAACGGTTTAACAGTTCGTCTTTGGAGCCTCAGCTCTCTTTGGAAATTGGTCGACATATCAGAGTCTCAAGGTCGGCTTCAGAAAGTTATTACTCTAGGCCACGGTTGTATGGTCTGCCCCCGTATAATACCCGACGTGTTATAACAACAAGCGTTCCCACCTCGGTCTCGGTTTTCTGTCCGACTTGTTTCTGGTGAAAAAGAGGCAGGCGTGGCAGGTACCACAAGATGCCGAGGCATCCACTACTCAAGGAACCACTCTTGCCTGTGTGGTCTTGTGATACCTTTCAATTTTCATGATACATTCACTGTATGGGAAAGGAAAGAACGGGGTAAGGGTACATTTCACGGGACACGGAAATGCCAAATTGCCGTCCTCGTCAAAGAACGAAGTCCAGAAACACCAAAGAGATAGAAGCGAGTCGCCGAAACGCGGAGGCTCTGTGCGGTGGTCAAGCGGAAGTGGTAATTGATGAGATGATCGCCCGACCGACCGACCGACCAAACCGACCAACCTTCGGATGTGTCGCCGCACTCGAGCCCAGCCAGTCAGTTTACGGCGAGCCCTGTCAAAAGTGAGGGGGAAAGCCGCAATCAGTGTTGATCCTCCTCTTTGATCGTTTGACAAGAGGGGCTAGAGACGGGACAGAGATGGGAAGAGGAGGCTTTGCGGGTAAGGGTACAGTGGAACGACGGATCATAACCCAGTCGAGCCCCAGCCCTGTCAGTCAGCAAAAGTATCAGTGATAGTCTGTCCATTTGCAATGAACGAGCTGTCTGCAATCTGCATTTTTCCAATGCAGAACATTTGTTGGCGGATGAATGAGGTGATGTGAGAACGGAAGCGGCGTAAAAAAAGGGGGGTGGGTTAGGTTGGGACGAATGTTAGGGGGGAAGGGGAACGGACGGGAGTGAGAGAGATGGGATGAGATGATGGGGGGGCTTCGGACGAAACAGACAAGTTAAAAAACTAACCCGAGTCAACCGGTCCGAACAACGTATGTATATAAAAACACTTTGCTCACGGCTTTGATGCTGTTGCTGAGATGAGTTGTTGTCTATCATGAAATCGGGCAATAACCGCCGGCAGCGAACCGGTAAAAAAAGTCTTTTTTGTTGCTATCTTTCTATCTTTGCTTTTTCCTTCACTACTCGTCGACTTTCTCGCGTCTTGCATCCGAACAGATCGTAGATATCCAATCGTCTTCTGCGTCTGGACCGCGACTCGAAGAGGCACACACATGTTTTGCTCCTAGCCGGCCCGGGTAAGCACAGCGATGGCCGCATGAATCCTCGGACGATCTAAATGCCATGTTGACTATCAATTTTTGTTTTTTTCCATACCTCGCATAAGTACAGCTCCCCCATGCATGTATGGAGAATTGCGTAAAGGAAAAATTCAATTACACTAGACGAGCCCTAAACCTCATTAACTATAAACCCTGTCCTTCCTTCTACGAGAGTCCGACACTGAGTGACACGTGAAACGCAACCTCGCATATTCAATAAAAGTACCCAACCCCCGCCCACCTTGTCGATCACGACTTCGGCGTGATGAAAAAGCGGTATAGGCTGATCATCTCCCCCTCGTTCCTCTCTCTCCGAACCGTACCGAGCTGCGTTCCTTCGAACGGGACGTTGGGGGGCATTTCCGCCGTAATGCTCCCGTCATTCTCGCTCTACTTCTACAAAGAGAAATTCGCAACGAGCTACGAACTCCACAAAAAATCTCCTCCGGCCCAGGTAGACAAGTTTATGATCTTCCCCACTTCGGATCGATATTTGAATTGCTGATCGCTTGCATGTGTTTTGTTCCTCCTGCTCGTTGGCGTGTGTTGTCTAGAACGCAGTGAAGGTCGTTTTTCACGACTTGGCGAAGTGGGCTTCTTTTCCTTTTCCGCCCATCCTTTATCGCGTACCGGACTTGTAAAAAGGTACGTACCGCCTCCCGAGTCGCTTCCATCACCTCACACCATTTTCTCACTAAGATCTGCTAGACTAAGTACCTCTATTTCTAATAATCTAAGTCTATCTCGAGTAATATCTACGCTGCAAAAAAAGGTAACGTATCCACGCAACTCAGCTAGCCCAAAAGGGGGCTTTTTGCTCTGTTTTGCTTTATGTCGGGTTGCGGAGGGTGGAATACGAGGGTTTAAAGTTTAAAGTCGACCTCTGAACTTTATCACTTGAAAACGTGGTGAAAAGTGGGTTTTTACACGTCCGTTACGCAACCCCTCCTTTTGTTCCTATTCGTGAGTTCGGAGTTCTTACCCTCTTTTTTTTTTTTTTTCCATTTCGCTCCCCCCTCCTTTCCGTGAATTTCATATGCTCGAATCCATAACCTTAACAAGCCAGAGCAAGCCAAGACGGCTTCTGCACGCTTTCGCTGTCCACTTTCAACGCTTGCACCCATCCCTTTTATACAGTAACGGTTGCAAATTTATCATTTTAGCGCGCCCCGCAAAAATACCCGGAGGACTTGGTGACGTGACTTGTCAGCTAAGCCGTCTGCCTACATCGCTAGTAAACGCTACCAAGGCTGGTGTTTCCGAGGTAGTTGCAAATTTGCGCCGTTAAAGGGATTGACGCTGCTGCTGACGCTGACCCTCAACGGCTTCGGCCCGCTCGCACGCTCGGCGGCACGGCGACGGCTGGTGGGGGGTGGCTGGTCGGATGTTTCATCGCTATACGGTAGTATCCGTCTTTAGCGGACCTCTTTTTTTTATTCCTTCTCGGTCATTTCATTTTATTTTCTCGTGAACCGTGAACTCCTTCACGGACTCGGAAGAGTTCAATCAGGCATTATGCCCGTGATGTGAAATTGTGTTTGAATCTTGAGGAATAGTTTTGTAACATGTTCACCCCCGTTATAGAATAACCACCGTGATTGATCCATCCACTTGCTTTTAGTTCTTTTCGAAAAGCAGGCGGCTGGGAAGAACTCTTGAAAATATCGCATTCGCACAGCCAAAAGTTTGTGCAGCAGCAGCAGCAGCAGCAGCAGCAAAGAAATTTTGCTTGCTCCGTGACCAACAGAATCCTTCTCAGAGAAGAAAAGCGTCGCATTCCAGAGGAGAACGACGAATAAAAACCGACCTGCCTGCTCGCAAGGCATCTCTCGCAAGAGGAGCTCGGATGCAAAGAGGTTACAGTGTTAATGGGGACAATCGGGATACCATGAACCACTCATGGGAAGGTTCAAGGGGGAGGAAAGCGAAACCGACACTAGCGGTCTCCATACCGGTCGGCGCGAACCTTTTTACGAAGTAGCAGTTTGGCAGACTGTGCAAATGAAGAGAGTTCGGTCCAGAGGATACCTGTCATTTGGTCTATGAGTTTCTCAACTGGACTTGTCTGTCGATTTGTTTTCCTGCCTTTCTTTCATGTGTCAACTCCGCTGGATCTCTCAGTTTCTCTTCAGTGTGTGAATGTTACGCCTATGTGACAGGCAAATCCTCGATCTTGACCTGATACACTGTGAATCAAATCCCACCTTTCCACCCTTTCCAACAACCACTCAGGTGACACATAACACGGGCTATACATACGACACGATCGATGTCCCTTTTTTTTTTTTTTTTTTTTTTAAAAAAACTTTCTTTCACTGTTTCTTTTCGACCGTTGGTTGGTTCGTAAATGGACAAATGATGAACGCCCATTTTCTAGTTGTCCCGTCCGTGTCAATCCGGGGTTGCGTTACACATATCAACAGCATGTGCAAGTAGTGGTAGGGTAGCTTTCTCGCAACGACAACAACTGCGACACAAGAAGCTACAAGTGCGGGAATGGAGGCGGGACGAAGCGGTAGGCCTTTTTAATCGAAGCGGCTGCTGTTTGTGTGTTCGTTGATTGATTACACGATGAACACGATTCATTCTAGTCTCCAAGTTATATGTAGCGGGACGATTTGATGAAGTCCCACGATAGACCTCTCGCTCTAGTTAAAGACGGCTTGACAGAGGCAGATATCTCTGGCTCTACCTTGACGGCTGCTCTGAAGTCTGAAAAGGGCCATCATAGCGACTGGCCATCATCGTCGGTCACTACACTGTTATATGCGCCACGACCACCCTCCACAGTAGAGACACAGTACAACAGACCGATTTTATATGAATCGCTACGACTATAGCCGTCTCAGGTCGCATTGCATTTGCAGTTCTCGGTTGTAGCCATCCGCTGAGTATTCCGCTCGGCAGTGTAGGCAACTTTTATTGAGCTTGTCTTCACGATGCGAGGTTCTTCCTTCGAATTCGCTTCTTTTGTAGATCCGAGTACATACGCCGCCAGCGTTAAGGTTCCGTCGTCAACCGGCAAGGTTCGCGCGCAGTCTCATCAAGATATAGGTAATACTTGATATCCGTTATAACCGAGTTTAAAGTCGAAAAAGTGTTTCAGTGTCGGCCGGCAAGGTTCGGTCACGTAGAGCCGGACTGGAGGCCCGAGGACAGGCTCGGATCGGAACAACATTGTGGTTGGAATGTCTCCGAGCGAACCAGAAAGTAGCCATGCAGGCCATAATACCTGGCACATACATAGGATCTTTTTAGTATAGCGTCAAAGCCACACGCAATGGCTTGCGCAGTGATACCTCTCCTGTCAAAAGTGACGGAGTGGCTGGCTTGCCTTGTCATGGGTATATCGGGCCAGCGACTGGATGCCCAACGAGCAACGACGGCGAGGACGGGGCAGCGGTTTGCGATTTTGGAATTGTGAATGTGAAGTGATGAACCAAACCCCCACAACATAATATCTCGAGGACAGTAAGGTATCGCTTAGGCCACGGCAATACAACCTCTTCCGTGCTTTTACTCCTATTACTTTCCCGATACATTCTTGTCTTGACGGGATTTAAAAAGACAGACTCGGAGAGATATGCATCTACGGACGCACAGCATAGGGCAGTTATTAATTGGCAGGTCTCAAGCCGACCGACATCGAGATCTGCTCTGCCCCGCCCTAGAATCCGAGTGTACGCTACCTACTCTCTTTGTGTACGAGTAAGAACTTCGTGGGAATGGTATGTAAAAGCTGGATAGCTCCATGGCTATCACCCAAGAAAGAACGAAATGGGTCAAAGCAAAACCTGTGATAATTTTATTGCGTTACATATGTTCACCGGTCTGGTTTGGCTCGTATTGAACGAACAGGACGGGATAATGTCCATGCCCTCGCCCGGCGGTTAGTCTTCCCATAGCAGGCTTGCCGACAGTGTTTGTGAAGCTTGTCGACGCCGGTCGACTTCTCGGTTTGCTGTTGGCATTGGTATGGTACTTACCGAAAGATCGAATCGCCCCGTGGTTTGTCTATATTGCCCGTGATCCGAGAATTACGGTAAGTCCGGCTGCCGTCGTCCAGCCTCCGGCTCGGTCAGGGTCGATAACTCCGTAAACCTACTCGATATAACACCGAATACCCATCATAACACCGAAGCAACATCTGTTTTAGCAAGATAACGAGGTGGTGTTGATAGGCTTCCAGTCAGTCAGCAGCGGACAAACCCGTCAGCCACAACCGTTGTTTCGATCTATCGCCGTTGTAATCCTTATGCCCTCGTGTGTGTAGTAGTTCCTTGCAGCTGCTATGATACCTATCACGTTATACAAACAACGCATCAGATCCTTATCGTTTAGAGTGCCGCATTCCTTATGTTTGGTATCGACTGGATCCTAGAGTTTAGCATGAGGCCCAATCATGGCGAATGCTGAACATACTAAGGCTTTGTGAAATAGAGCTGTTGACCGTTCATCGTCGAGCTCTGAACGTCTAACCTCTACCCATAGAAGCAGCCCTCACATGTGGAAGAGAAGACTTGTCATGTGTAGGTCGAAGGGGCAATCCACGCCAAGCATCAAGGCCCACAGACAAGCAGAAACACCATTTGTACACTCGGCATTCACACAGCGGTACCGATATTAATCGGCGACCTGGATTTATTGCTGTAGCCCGGCACGGCTCAGCTCCCATGGAAAGAGTTGCGGATGCCTTTCGCTTTCAGTGGTCACCTGACAAGATAGCCACCATTCCGGCCATTTGCAGGTTTGCTACGACTGATGAAGGCCGCAGGTTGGCATGATATCGTACCGGTGATAGCTCCCTTTTTTGTTTTGTTTGCCGTGTTTGCGCGCCTCCACGATCCGATCTGTTTTGTGGACAAGTTGTCCATAAGGATCGGCCGAGCGAACAGTCGGCACCTGTCCTCACCCAATACGCACAGCCACTCTGTATACATGTAATGTATTTGGCTTTTCGAATTCTCCAGCGGTTAGAAACGACACCAACGGTTCTCCACGCAAATCACTTTGAAAATGTCACGATAGGCAGGTGGACTTTAGCGTTTTCGGGGAAAGGAGCCTTGACCACTGGTTTCTTTGCAATTCCAACTTTTAGATGACCAACCCAAATATCGTTGCCTGTGCGCGTGGTAGTTGTGTGTACGCTTGCGTGAATTTCCCTTGGAAAGGTTGACTGCCCCATTGCTCGATAAAAATGTCTGAATCGACAGTTGTGAGCAGACCGAATGACAGATCAGCAGCAAGAAAACTGACGGCTCGTTTTGTGCTAGACAAAAAATGTCAACGGATGCATCTGGATGGAGCGGCGGGAACGGTTTCTCGACCGTGGTTGGCTGGCATCTCATTGGCGCGGACTTTTCTCCTTCGGGTGTTCCATGCTTACTGCCTACATGAGCGAAAGAGGCGGTCTAGCTGCCAACTCGAGAGCCTCAACCAGCGATTTCACGGACCCCTTTTCAGCCTTACCCCAATCAACGCCCTTCAGCTTCTCTGCTGCTGGGTCATTGAGGCTGATCGACGTTAGTCCCCAGAGTTCATCGACAACGAAGCTCCTAATACGCGGCCATGGATGCATCATGAGGGCTCCGAGTCTCTTACGAGCGTCTGCGATGCCCTCTTGTCTCCGCTGTTCATCTGTACCGTCCACAGATGCCTGGTCAGAGTCGCGGGACCGACCGAGCTCAGCTACGGCGCCGTAGACCCTGATGCAGGCCTCGATCTTGCGGACGTTGCCCGTCTTGTAGCAAGCTTTCTGGACCTGTAAGCATAGGCTCTTGTAGTTGATCTTGTCACATGTCTGAAAGATGCCCACATGGAGCAGGAAAGCGGTGATCTCTAATGTCGGGACTAGTACGCGGTCCTGGCCTTGCCTGCTTTTGAGGTTGCGGAGAAGTGCAGTGCACACGGCGTCCGACTTTTCCTTCGACTGTTGGCAAAACTCGCACAGGGCAGCTCTGGTTGCAATGACAAGCTCTTCGTTTCCGGTGTCGGCGGATGAGACAAGTCCTGCCAGGAGCTCTTCCATCCAAGTATCTGGGTCAGCTTTAAGAGTGTCTGATATGGTGGGTTGTAATACGTCTTCGAATAGCAAATTGAGCAAGAAGCCAAAGTAAACTCTTGAAGAGAAGGTCGATTCGCGAACCCTAGAAGAGCAGCTGGAAGTTGTCAGCAACTTTGTGTAAAAACGTTAGGCAGTCACATTGTACTCACTTCGGGTTCAGAACCAAAGCCAACGCGGTCTGCGCTTCAGCTCTTACTTTGTCCAACTTCTCGGCTGCGAGACGCAGAATGCGCAAGAACAACGCTGAAACAACCCGGAGAGCCTCATTTGTGGGAAGTTGATCAAGTCTCTCCCAGAGGAACTTTGTTGCCTTGATAGCCTGCAAGCGGACTAGAGACCCGACGTCACCCCGTGCATTGGTAGTGTAGTCATCCAAACCGGCGTTGATGAGCTCCAGAAATGTGTCAATATTTTCTCGCAAAATATCACTCTGAGTGAGACTGGAGAGGATGGAAACTCGGGTCTCGATGTCATTATCACTCTTCCAACGCTCGACAAAGGCGCTGCACATTAAGCTTCTGTCCTGCTCAGCGACCTTCAAAGTCGCAAGTACGGAGTACGACATGGCGAGCGCAGCGAAATATCCCGAGGCGGTAGTTGCTCGCCCAGATGGACGATGACGGACAGCGTCAGCCCATTCGCGGACGACGTTCTCACGCTCAGCATCTTCACAGAACATGAGCAGAACTAGCGCGGCTTCAGAAGCTACACATATGATCTCCTGCTCTGGACGGACAAGCCATTTTGCCAGGTTAGCTTTGGCAAGTCCTGCAATCCTTCTGACCTGTTCAGGTCTAGGCGTCATCTTCGCAACCAGGCTGGAAATCTCAGTGCCACTTTTTGCGAAGAGGGCTCGTCCAGGCAGCAGTCTCGTCTCGGGTGGCTTCAGCATAGCACCATTGCTGGTCAGTACAGATAACTGCAAAACCGGGAAGGAGGAGATGATCAAAGAGCTCGCCCCCTCGGCGATCAATTCCGGTTTGCGGTATGTTTTGATGTTGGCGTCTGTAAGGATTTCTGTTAACCCCGCAAGAGAGTTGGAAATGAAGTTCGGAATAGAGTCGTGGGAAGTGGTGCTTCCTGCATCTTGAGACGCGCTTGCAATATTTGGAAATGCGTCGAGCAATGATGCAAAGCTCATAAGTAGCCCGTGTCTTTCTTCCACTTGCCGTACTTGCAGTGACTTGACCCGGTCAAGGACCATGGTCATGAAGTGCGTGAGCCTTGCAGCCGAATCAGGGACGCCCAAGGCAAGCTCTGAAGCAATGGTGCCAAAAGACGCTCCTGCTGCTCTTCTTGCCATGGCGTCAAAATCGCCAATGCCCCTCCAGCCGAGGAGAGCGTGCAGAATGGCCTCGCCATACTGGCTCGATAATCTGGTGACATTCAGGGCGACCTCCTGGAGAGCTCTGGATCTCCGAGCTACAGCATGGTAGTCGACTGTTTGGACCACCCAAATTCCCTTCTCAACCGTATCAGGATGGCGGCCAATCAATTCCTGCAAGGCGGCAGAAGAACCGCGTCTGATGTTTCCTGATGGATCCAGGCATGCGGCCACCACGAGTTCCGTAGCCAGAATCTGGAGCATAGAGGCTTGTTGGTTGTAGGATCTGGTTGATACCGTAGAGCTGGTGGGGACTGCAAGCAGTTCCTTTGTACTATATCTACGTGCGAGTGCCCATATGCCGAAGCACGCCGCATCTCGAACGTTGGTGCCGATAGATCCGCCAGAAGTTCCTCGCCTTTCGAACGAAAGCCCGGTCAAAAGGGCGTTGATAATGCCATCAAGATTCTCTGCAGGGGGTGAGCGTCTGTATAGAAGGTGGGATAGAGTGAGCATCAGCCCATGCCACTCGAGAGGATCAACGGCGCCAATGTCCATGACTGGCGGTGCGTTTATATCCTTGGGGTCCTTTACCCATAGGACATTCTTATTCAACGAGTCAATCACGGCCTCGACAACTTCTGAGGCCATGTCAGGATCAAGCTTCAAGGTGATGACACTGAGAGCTTTGCTGGCAGCGAACCGGACTGGCGTATCATTGTCTGCCAGGTTTTCGAGTAAGAAACCAACGGTCGTTTCAATAATCTCCATGCTCGGCATATCTTGACTGGACATGCGCAAGATGGAAACCGCGATCGACCGAATCACCTTGATCATTGTCTTGCGAGCCAGGGCCGATGACATGACTGACCCGGCGGCATTTTGATCAGTGGCAGCCCCATGGACCTCTCGAAACAAAGTCAGCAGGTACTTATCCATGTCGGAGGTGTCGATTGACGAGACGAGAACGCCGGACAAGAAGGAGAGAACGCCAATGTAATGGTACGGTGTTCTCTGAAGTCCCTCTTGAGGGCGAAGAGCGGAGAGGGCCCAGTTTACCAAGGCATCCAATACGCCAAGTTGTTGCATGTCTCTGCGCATGGAAATACGGACCAAGAGGGCTTTTGCGGCATCTCGCTCCTTGCCCGGGGAGGCAAGATACTTGATGGCCAGGGGCAGAATCCGAGTGGTTATACTGGGAAGACCTTGAGGCCACTGGAAACCAGAAATAGGCGCGAGATCATCCTGCTCGACGTCGGTTGATGAGATGGTGGCCAAGTCAAAGGGGGCAAGCATGAGGTGTGAAAGCCACAACAAGACAATGTACCTCTCTTCCCAAGTCCACTGCGGACCGCTACCAGCGGTGGTGGTGCTAGCATCGGCAGAGGAGGGCTGTGTGTCTTGATGTCTTTCTGACTCCTCGAGAGCGGAGAGTACAAGCTCCAGGTACTTTGTCTCGTTGTTGAGAAAGCGGACAATGACCTTTTCACCACGAATCTTGCAGAAAGTGTACAAGATCTTGCAAATGGCCCTCGGCAACGGAGTCAACAGATCAGATCGAGTTGACAGCAGCTTGTTCCGGTAACGAGACTGCTGATACTCGAGGAAGTTCTCAGCAAGGATGGGAAGCCATTTGGGCAAGTAGGGGTCCAGAAGCTGTGGAAGTTCTTGGAAAGGATCAAGGAGCTATGGATCTCATTAGTCCTAGCTGTCATGGTATATGAATTTGAAGACACTTACTCCGGCAATAATGCGCTCCAGCTCACGAGAACGCACACGGGACCTGACTACAGTGCCGCCTGAGCCATTCTGCTTCCTGAGGAAGGGGACTAGGGAGGCGTCGAAATCGGCGATGAGGTCATTGGATATCTTTTGTAGCTTGATGTCCAAGTCGTCTTCTGGCGCGTCCATATTGATGACGCAGTCCACTCCCGAAGTTTGATGGTCTAGGACTGAGTAATGGACAGTTGGTGATGATTTCAAGTGAGATGGTTGATGCTTCCCAGGCTCACCAGGCCGTTGAAGTGCGGTGCCTGCCGTTGAGACTGTGAGGGGAGACTGCCAAGGAAGACAGCTGATTGGCGCCTGTCGTTAGCCTGAGTGCCGCTGTACCCCGCTTCGACTCGCTAGGGGTAGCTCTAACCTCCAACGTTACTGCAAAACATTCCACTGCTCAAGACTGAACAACATCGAGGGAAGGAGCAGTCAACAACTTCAATCACATCAAGAAGGCAGCATGGACACGCGCTTCGCTGTATCACCGAAATCTCTGCACCTGCCTCAATTGATCAAATGAACAACCGGAGGCCGAGGGTTTTCCGCTAGGCAGCAGCACTTTTCGAGGCTCCCGTTTTCCACTTCACGCAGCACTTGGCAGTTCTGTTCTGTTCGTCAGTCGAGCCACAACTGAACCAACAACAACTTGAAACAACACCTCCAGCACAGCCATTCAGACATCACATTGGTCACAGCATGGATCGACCGCGATAGTGTCAATAGTACTGTTTGGTCTTTATTCAAGTACGATGGTCCAATCTACCCCAATGTTCGACCCAAATTCCACCAAACAGAGCAAACACCCATTACCGGTTACCGCGAGCCGCCCGTATTCCATTCCACTCGGTATTACATTGCACCACCACCAATATCGTACAACCCTTGAACCCACAAAAGAACCATAGCCCAAACGCCATCGCAGAGACCCATACGAAACGAAACGAAAACAAACAATGAGAAACGCAAAAAAGTGCCACTACTTCTTGGTCGCCACCAACGCACCCACCAGCACATCCATAGCCGAGCTGTGTGTTGCTGCCGTCGGCCCCTTGCCTGCCTCGGCTGGCCCTGCCCAGTTGATGCCCAGCTGGTTCTTGGAGTTGCGGTTGTGGGCCCAGATCGAGTCGGCGTTCTTGAGGATGGCGTCCCGGAAGTTGTCGTGCGGCGCTACCTTGTGGAGGTAGGCCAGATTGCGCACAAAGATGCCCTTGAACTGACTCCCGTCATCGCCACAGTTGGGTTCGCACCGGTCGATCTCGCGGATGATGCCCTTTTCATCCTGAAGCGCCTTGAGCGCCGCATTCGCGATGGTGACGGCTTCGGCCAGGAAAGACTGGTCGCCCGTCACCTTGGACAACTCCACCAGGCCGCCCAAGATCACGCCCTGGTTGTACGACCACGTCTGCATTCCGTTGTTGACGCAGCCCTTGTCCGTTATCTTCAGCCCGTCGTTGATGAGGCCCTTGTCGTTGATCATGCCGCTCTGCTTGAACCAGTTCCAGGCCTTGACGGTCTGGCGTATGTACGAGTCTTTCCTCAGCGACGTCCGGCTGGCGAGGCTGGCGCCTAGGGCGATGAACAGTTCGTTTGCAATGGCATTCTTATATTGCTTGTCCTTGCTCCACCAAATGCCTCCTCCACATGTCGAGTCGATGCCATTCTCCGCCATATCATCAAAGATGGTCTGCGCAGCGGTCAGCATTGCGGCATCGCCTGTTGCGTCCCATCCCCGGACCAGGGCCAGTCCCCACCAGCCCTCGTCGTCATAAAAGTTGTTGAGGAATTTAGGGAAGCCCTGCGCCTTTCGTTTTCTTGATGATTTGTCCTTTTTCTCTTCCTTTTTTTCTTCGTACWWGTACGAAGAGACAAACATTCCGGTTATCCCAAGCTGCTTGTCCGCTGTCGCGGCCGTCTTTTGCGCATTGTAGAAGGTGTTCAGGAAGATATCTTTTATCTTTGTAGCTTGGCCGACGGCGTCGTCTGCCAAAGCCAAGTCGCCCAAAACCGTGAGGCAGTTGGCGCTGTTCCACCAGCCCGTTGTTTTCCAGAGACCCGACGGTTGGTCATACCACTCTTGGAGCGCCTTGGCAGCATCTTGTGCGTTTTTGGCATAGGCGCTGTTGTCCACCGCACGTTGAGGGGGATGGGTGGATGTGAAAAAGAGAGCCCGGGCGGCGAGAGCACCCCATTGAATGGCCACCATTTTGATCAAAAAGCGAGAATGGAAGGACAGAGATGGTCGGCAAGAGGCAAGTCTGGTGGATGACAAGTTCGGTGTGGGAGGATCGGGGAGCACTCGATGGCATATATACCCGCCATGGTCACCACGAGAGCATATCTGTTGGATCGGGCGAGTGATGCATTGGACATCAGTGAAAGGCGCGTGGATTCCAACCATGTCGTGCATCGTGCGTCGTTCCTCCCATGTGTCGCCTTCTTTGACGCCAGGGGCCTTACAAGGCTGTCCGACCCTCAACTAAGAATCCGAGACTTAACCCGTCATCCCTAATATGCGAGCCGCACTACGGCAGAAGCGAATCACTGCCATCCTCCGCCTGACCCATCGTCATGGATAAAGCTGGCCAGTCAAACGATGGCAGGGCAGCAGCCCGCAAAAGTGAATGGCTCGCGATTGCAATACTCGGCGATGCTATGCCTGCCAGGAGGCGCAATGCAACCAGAGATACATATTCTCGATGATATCAGCGCGCAGCAGCTCGTTGGGCGGTCAGAGGTTGAGGCTACCATTAACACTTCAGGTCAAGAGTTTGCAGCCATGAACAGACGTCAAATCATCAATATCTTCTCGGTCATAGGCTGCCAAGTGTTTCAGATCAAAATTGGTTTCATGCCTGACCCAAGCTCCAAATAGGGTTGGCACTTTGAATAAGCGACAAAGGAAGTTTGGAAGTTTGGGTTACCCCTAGGTTCGGCTCGCGGCTTGTGCTTATTACACAGTTGCAGTCAGGGCGGCTTCGCTACAAAGCCTGAATGATCCCGAATACAACGCTCCGTTAATTGGCGTCGCAGAGCCCACAAGGGGCCTATTCACCTATTCAGGGCCAATAGAGAGCTCCGCCTCTTCGTTGCTTGTTGTTGATGTGCGAAAGCGGCGTTTTTTTTTGGTTCAACGTGAAGCGTCCCGAATTGGCAGCTCGGGTCATATCCAATGCTCCCTTTTCTGGTCAGAACACAGAGTGAGACAACAAGCGCCACGTGAGTGCCCTGTCTGGTGTGTCTCACAGGGGTATTCTTGGGATGCCTACTGTCCCACCACATGTCATTGTGCGTTATTATAGAATGGCATGTTCTCTTTTTGTCTCTATTCACCTCAATTATCATCGGACGTCCCAAGTCTAGGGCTTTTCACAACAGAGGAACATGCGGTGCTGTTTATACGGCCACAAATCAAGTGATCGAACCCGTTCATACGCGGCACTGGGTAACTTGCGGCGTCAAGTCCGTCTCCCGGCAAGCGACGGCAGTTTGCTGAAGCAACCCGGCAATATCGCACAATCACGAAGCGCAGTCTGCTCGGTGCGTGTTCGGATCAACCCGGGAATCGGCGATTGGCCCTAGATGGTGACTGTCGGCTCCAGCATGGACGCACAAATGGAGAGTGTCTCATTGCTCCTTTACTCATGACAAAGCCCCGAACAGAGTACGGAAGGTGATACAGAGCGATGCTGTCGTGATGCGGGATACCATGTCCGGGCATCCGTTCTTCTTCATCGCCGTATGGCTGTTGTCGGCGGTCATAATGCCCGGATTTCTAGACGGTTTCGTCCGCCCTCAGATGCAGCCTGCCTCACTTCCGGGGGCTCAAATGGGTCATCCGGACGGGGCACAGGACGAGTCCCGATATCCTCAGACCCATAACCCTCTTCTCTCACGACGTCTGATGCCCGAAATGTGGCTGACGGGAACAGACGGGAGTGGCTTAATTGTCAACGTGATGACGACATTGAAGTACAGGCACGGCAATGCTTGATGGGAATAACGAACTTGGTCCTCGGTATTACCTCCCATGAGTAGTACTGTTTGAACCAACCGGACATCTGGACAAAATCCGATGATGCACAGAACATCAGGGCCTCGCCCCGTCATGATATACTGAGATGCAGACAAGAGCTATCCCTAATATTCGTTCTGTAACTACAGATCTGACTATAGAACCTCGTTTCTCATTCGGCATTTTGGGATGTTCCTATCAAGTTCGAAATGCGAGTTTCGTAACCGTTGGCTTTCCATGCTGCTTGTTTAGTGGTCATTCCATCGTCATCTCACGCCCATTCACCAAGGAGCTGGGTCAGATGGACCAGATTCGGTGACGGTCCTTCCACACAACTTTACCTCCTATATCGGAACCGCAAGTCATCTTACAATCATCGAGCTTTCACATGTAGTCAGGGACAAGGACAAAGCTTCAACAAACTTGGTGCCTCCGAATCGTGCCACAATGGGATGGATTTCTCGTTGGGCCATGCCCATTTCAAATCCCTGCATCACCAAACCACCAACCGGGTCATGGATTCACAGACCCCTTCGTCTGATCCGTCACGAGCCTTGAGCGACCAATTCCGTCGGTAACATTAGCAATGAAGGACGTCGGTAGTTGCTGTGCTCAGGGTGATCGCACCAGGTGATTCGATCTTGGCGATATCCGAGTTGCACGAAAATAGCTGCGAAGCCGGGATCGGGGCTCATTCGAGTCACACCATCTCGGTGCACTGGACATATAATTCTCACGATGCTTTTCTGGTATGCTGTTTTTCGGAGCAAGTTGGCTAAGACATTGGAAGGATTTAAGACTTCGAAAACACTACCCCAGCCTTTGACTTTGGTTAACTGATAAGCTGATAAGCTTCCTTAACTGTTTCTCAGGACCTCTGGCCGGGCAGCCGCTGATGTCATTTAACAAAACAAATGGCTTCAGGGGCTGAGACAGAGGGGTGTGGTTGCCTGGGTTACCACGTTCGAACTTCGACACTATTCATTGAGTCTTTTGAGGGTTCTTCTTTTGCCGTTTTCTGTGTTATTGGCTGCAACCCGCAATATTTGGGAGTTCACCTGCTAAAACGACCGAGTTGAAGGTCTTGTTGATCATCTTTTAAGACGTCACTACTCGTCAGGTCTACAAGACGACCCCATTGCCACTATCAGCCATCTCATCCGTAGTTTATATGACCTAGTTCTGTACAAATTTTAGCATACGACCAGAGGCACTGGAAGACACGGGATCCCGTCGGGCGGTCGGGGAACGATATCGGAACACCCGACGGCAAGACTAACTTTCACTATTTGTACCTACGGTTAGGTACGTACTTTTCCCCAGCTGGGCTTAGTCTCATCCACCAGCCGCAGAAGGTAGGCCCACAAGCCGATGGCTTCCCCGATGTTATTTACCGATGGACCACCCTAACCTGACTGCTCGGAAATCCCCATGGCAGTACCTAGCAGGTTAACATCTATAAAACAACACATACGGTGATACAAGAGGTTCCGTCTTGATATATACACTACACTAAAATGTGAACTACCTACATGTAAGGTAGAGGATCCCCCCAGTGGCCGAAGTCCAAAGGAACGCCGGTAAAATCCCCCAAAGCAGCGTCCAAGGGAACGCCGGTGTAATAATCTACATCGACCGGAAGAAACGTCCCAACTCCATAACCCGAACCCGCCACGCCGCCGCCATCCCCGCCGCTCACGTGCTGCCCCTGCGGAATATCGGTGGAGGTAGAGGTACAGGTAGTCGGCAACGATTGGGAAGAAGAGTTAGGGTCGTTGTTCTGCACAGTTGTTGTTGTTGTTGTATTTGATTCCTGTTGCTGCTCCACCACCGAGTCACAAGCACGAAGAAAATTCACCAGACAATCGTGGCACCGCGAAATAACCAGGCTTTCGCTGAAGCGGGAGAGCAAGTCGACGGCGTCGTTGAGGGCGGAGCGCACCGTTATGAGCTCGGATTTGCTGAGGAGGTCGGAGAATGTCGGCTTTGCGGCGGCGAGGAGGACGGTGCAGAGAGTTAGGGAGGCGCCGAAGGCGTGATAAGCAGTCAACCACCAAGCTCCCGAAAGCAGCACCTTCTGGTTCTGCCACCGGTCCACAATCGCTTTCGCAAGCACTATACATTCTCTGCAGGCACGGATACATCTCCGCAAAGATGCTACGCCGGACCCCTCGCGCAGTAGAGCCACTTGTTGAGCCACCCCCATTGCCACTTGCACTTGGTCGCTGCCGTTGCCGTTCGTGTGAGTGTCCTCCGAGCCATGTCCATGCCCATGCCCATGCCCAGGTTCCAGTTGTTGGATTCCGAGGAACTTTAGGAGAACTGGACGCTCGACGAGGGTGCATAAGCCGTAGTACCGAAGGCTGAGAACGGCTCGTAGTCGTTGGGCTTCGATGCTTGGTGATGCTGATGATGGTTTTATGGCAGGAGGAGGATCAGTAGTAGTTAGATTTTTCGGGCGTAAATCTGGTGGTACGGACTGGTGCCATTGGGATAACTTCCAGGAGAGATCAAAGGCCAGACGGAGGGTGTCGAACGTGTTGACGTGGTTGAGTGAGTTGCCGCCTGCGTTGTCGTCGTATAGTTGGGATACCACTTGACATGTGAGGTTTGAGAGTTGAACTCCGCACTTGAAGGCATCCACGCTCGTGGCAATGACGCTTCGGCTTGCGTATATCGTGGGAAAATGTTCGCTAATGTCTTGTGGGGGATCCAATCTTTTTTGAAGAGAGGGAGGGATGGTCATGGGCCGACCGAATTTGGCGCTCAGGTTGTTGTCGTTCATGACAATCAGAAACCACGTCCGCTTGCGCATCTCACGCTCGAGAAGGGTCAGATGTCGAGACGCGTCGGCTGAGTGCAAGCCTATTTGCAAAGCTGCCTTGACGGCCAACGAGTGTAAGGTCCAGAGCTGGGCTGACTGGGAAGAGCCGTGAAGATACTCAATCATGAGGCAGAGAAGTTGTACTGTTTCTAAACTGGACGAGATCAAGACCTGTGGCATCACCAGGTCTTTTGCCCACTGAAAGTATCTTTCCGAGGTTTCGGCCGATGTCTCGGAGGGAGTAGAGGGAGAATCAGTACGGTATACGCTGGCAATGATCATGTAGAGCAGAGCCAGCCACACGCGGCGAGCGCCCATGAATCCTCTTTTCCGCAGGTCATGGTAGGTGCTCATGAAGGTGTCTTGATGAATGACGGGGAGGAAAAGACCTATGGTGCTGAAGTATTCGTGAATGAGATCGGTGGCTTCTGGTTCCGGAGGGACATGATGGCCAGCAGGTCTGGATCCGACGTTGTTGACCCCGTCATTTGAAGGCCTCCGAGATCGTTGACGTGACGAATACCTTGAAGAAGATGCATGTGAAGTTGCAGAGGTCGGCATGCTACCTCGTGAGCGAGAGGTTTGAGCTCGAGTCAAGACTAGAGAAAGTTGGCGTACCAAGGCCACGTTGGATGAAGGACCAAAATATGTGCAGTTCTCTCCGTCATCTGTCAGTTGGACCTCGCCCATGCCATCGACGTTGACATCTCCCTGGTGCGAACGTGGGAGCCCTGTCAAGGTAGGCGGAGCCAGCAGTCCATTGCTAGTACTGTTGTCATTTTGGGAATCGACGTCGTCGTCGTCCTGGGTGGCATCTTGACGGCTGGCCCCAGTATCTCTAGTATTGATTCTGTCTTCAAGAGCACTCAACCTGGAAAGGATGTCCGAGGCAGGAGTGTCTGTGGTGCTTGACCTCGGGCGGTGATGTGCCGGTGGCTCGTCATAGACGCAGGGCGCGTCGAGCTCTTTACATCGACCACAGCTTGGATGTTGGCCATCGCACTGTTTCCGTATTTCTGGTGTGAGTTGTGAGTTGACCACATACCTCGAGCTCTATGCCGTTTGTAAAGGACGTACCCGTGACTTGCGATTTCGGCAGTTGTGACAGGCAATGGAAACGCGCACGCGCTTCCTTGGACGGTCCTCTTCCATGGATTTATGCTCTCCTCTACTTGAAGACTCTCACTTTGAGACTTGGACGTTGTGGTGATGACACTTCGAACTGGTGATGTCCCTGCCCTTGAGAGAGGTATACGCATGGTGTTTTGTGTGTACGGTGATGTGTTCGCTATCTATGTACCGCTGTAGTTCTAGAAAGCCCAGGTACCCCGCATGCTGATGGCCGCACTAATGCACGCTACGGCACCTTAGTCGGCATGTGGTCCACGTTATAAGCGCTAACACATAAACTGTTGGAGGTGTCCCGTGTCACGTGCGGCCAGCCATGGCTCCCTTCTCCCTTCACTGGCCATGGCCCCACCGCACAGGGACCTCCCTTGCCCTACTTTTAGACCTCCAGACTTTACACACAGTCTGACCTCTACACTACACAATACATCACCATCATCATTGATTCGTTCGTTGTCGTTCAGCCTGTTCACATAAACACTCACTCATCCCGTCGACACAACATCTCTCCATACATCAAAGAGGCGCCGGGTGTCCATCAACATCCGACTTGTCGACCCAGTTACCGTGCAGACCCGGCCTCAACCGCACCGGCAACTTGACGAGGGCCACCTCTTTGGTCAAGTCCTTGGTGTCCAACACGGCGAGCTCGCTGCACATGTCCTCGTAGTTGGCCAGCAGCACCATCACATACCCATCGCCCTCCGCCGCTCCTGAGCCGCGCGGGATGAAGATGCACTCGCCCGTGAGCTTGCGCGGACCGGGAAGGTACCGCTGAATGTCCCCCGTCTCGTGATTCAAGTGAGCGATGCCGTTGGACATGGGCGCGCCCCCTCCAAAGCGCGGCAAGACAAACTCAAAGTCGGTCACCCCGGGCTTGCGGTCGAAGATGCAGAAGAAGGTGTGCTTGTGCTGCCGCGTCGCCACACGGTCGTCGATGCGCGGAAACTCCATGTCATCGTCCACCAAGTATGTCGGCTCTGCCAGCTGAAGCTCGTCTGACCGGTAGTCGAGCACGAAGTTGGCAAAGTGCGCTTCCACCTCGCCCGGCCTGGGCCCCTTGCCGTTCGCGTCTGGCCACCAGAAGAAGATGTTGTCCTTGGCGTAGGCCATCTGGAGCTGGATGTGGCCCTTGCCGTCTTCGAACGCGTTGGCAACGTGGCCGGCGAATCCATGCGGCGCCTCAAACCACTTGACATCGCTGCCCTGGGCCCCTCTGCGCGGCAAGACTCCGATATACATGGGAATGCTGTAGTCCCACTGCCAATGGTCGCCGCCTTGTTTCATCCGCTCTACATCGCACAGGAGGGGTATGATGGGGAAAATGACAAAGTTCTCGGTGACCCCAAAGTCGTGGATCATGCCGCACACCGGGCTCACCAGCCAGACTGTCTCGGCGATCTTGCCGTCGGGCCCGAAACTGTAGTAGCAGACATCGCGGGTGCCGTCTCCCTTGGCCTCGTATCCGAAGCACACCATCTCCCGCGTCACCGGATCGAACTTGGGGTGTGCTGTGAACGTGAGGCTCGGGAGCTGCCCGTCAAAGTCATAGACGCCAAACGTCTCGAGCGTCTCAGGGTCCATGGCGTAGGGCGGCGAGTCCTCCTTGAGCGCGAGAAGCTGGCCACGCCAGTAGACAATGTTGGTGTTGGCCGTCGACCGGATCTTGAACTCGACCAGGTCGGTGTATTTGTTTCTGTATTTGCCTAAGCGACTCGTGTCAACCAACGCTCAGTTACTATGATGCAAGACGGTGATGCTACTCACCCAGCAGGGCTCGGCGTGCTTCTGCTTCACGGACAAACTTCTCGGTCCGCACATAACGCTGCTTGAGGTCGACATGGCCATCCTTGAAGTAGAAGCCACTGATGTTGCCATCGCCATTGAACCACGGATCGTTGGGGACGAAGGATGGAAGGTGCGATTCCGGCATGACACGATAGAAGGTTCCCTCGATGCTTTTGGGAATTTCTCCGATTACCTCCAAATTGGTTATCTCGCCCTCAAATCGAACCGGTCTCATGAAGCCCGACGTGTTTTGGTCATGGAAGTGCCTCGGCGCCGGTGGAAGTTTTTCCGGTTGTTTTCCAGGGATTGCGTCCTTGACACCATTGCCATGGCCGTCTTTGGGCGCATCGGAGAAGACGTATTCAGCCATAACGGTAGATGCAAGCTAAAAACAGCAGAGTTGAACAAGACAAACGTGTACAAAGTGATAGGTTTGCTTCCAGGTGGTGTGGGCTTTCCTGACAGGAACCCCTCCCGAGTTTATACTCCATCAAAACTCATGCCGATCAGGTGCCATGAGCAACATACTATTGTATTAAAGCCACTTAGGTGGCACTGCTGGTCGCCTACGACGTTATCCCCGCCCGATTTCAACTTCCAGGTCGGTACAATATTGCATTTGGCGACAAGCCGAGGAGCTGGGGGTCGGGGGTCGGGGGTCGGGTCGGGGATAGCCAGAGCCGGCTTCCGACAACACCACCTTTGTCATCCCCGCTGGCCCGCGACCTTTCCCCGAGTCCTCCTCTCCTCTCCGGACGAAGCCCTGGGTCCATTCTGCTTCACTTCTCCACGTCTTCCCCCCCTGCTACCTACCCCAGACTCTTTCCCCGCTAGCATACCTTGGCTTCTATTTCTGGGGTACCTGCTAGGTATGGAGATACCGGCACTTCCTTGTGTCAAGTGACACAATGGCCCGGGTCCATTCGAATGCAGTATATCATGGCTCCATGGCCGAGCTCTCTCTCTCTAGAGATAAAGACGGCCAGAGGTTCTGGGGTAGTGAAGCTCAAGTCTCCCTCAACGTTCTTCGCTGCTGAATACACCATCCTGATTCCGGGTTCATCCAATTCAAACGTCCATCACGGCGGCACCACCTAACGACAGAGTCCTTCCACCTTGCTTCGATGTCAGCACCTTCGACGAAGTTATGGATGCCATGGTTACCATCGTCGGCCCAGACAATGTCTCCCGCGATAGCTTCCACGGCAACCTTGAAGGGCCAGGCGGGGAGCTGTTTTACGGAGATATATGACCTATGGGCGATACGACTGGCCATACGCCGAGCGGCGCCATCCGACCCAAATCAGTCAAGGAAGTCCAGGAGGTAGTCAAGGTTGCCAACCGGTACAAGTTACCATTGTGGACCGTCTCGCGGGGCAAGAATCTAGGGTAAGCAGACAACTTCTCCCTCCCCATTTGACGAGTTGTAAAGCAGTATGCAAACTCATCGATGAAGATATGGGGCGAGCGGTGCAGTAGTACGTGGTTCTGTCATCCTCGATCTTCACAGGATGAACGAGATCATCGAAGTGAGCGAAGAACACGCCTACGCCATCGTCGAGCCCGGCGTCTCCTTCTTCGATCTGTACAATTACATCCAGGAGCAAGGGTACCGTCTGTGGCCGTCATGCCCAGCGCTCGGTTGGGGTTCGGTCTTGGGGGAAATACCCTTGAGAGGGGGTTTGGTTACACCCCCAACGGTGAACATGCAGAACAGCAGTGCGGCATGGAGGTGGTGCTTGGTACTGGTGAGGTGGTCAGAACCGGAATGGGCGCGCTTCCAGGCAGCCCAATGTGGCCATTGTTCAAAGGGTTCGTCGTCGCCATCTTCAGAGTCTCTCCTCTCTTCATCTTCCTCATCTGACTGAACAAAACTAGCGGTTCCGGCCCAAGCATAGACGGTCTCTTCTACCAATCCAACCTCGGAATCGTCACCAAGCTCGGCATCCATCTCACCCACGCACCAGCCAGCTTCGCTCTCTGCGAGCTCAGCGTCCCGTCGCAAGACCAGCTCGCCTCCATGGTCCGCACCATCGCCCATCTCGAGCGCGAAAACGTCATCCAAAACCACACCTCCATCTCCAACCCGTTCCGCCGCGCCCTCACCGACCTTCCCACCTGCCCGGACCTCGTCCCCCGCGTCCTCGGCCCCGGTCTCCAGAGCGGGCGGTGC
>RANY01000563.1:0-23541 GCA_009805235.1 Neurospora pannonica FGSC 7221 | reverse complement strand
CCTCGTCCCGCGCAGCGAGCCGCGCCTCGTCTCAAGGCCTACTAGTCATGGACCCTTCCTCGCTGGCCGCGCTGGGCCGGCACTTCGACCGGGTCATGCAGCGCATCCAGCAGCAGCTCGAGTATCTAATAGAGCAGTCGCAGCAGGTCAACCTGGAGGTGTACGACCGCGCCGGCAACCTGGTCGATAATGCCGACAGGGAGATTGTGCGGTACCACAGCCTCATGGCCCAGATCGACGAGCTGGAGCTGGATTTTGACCGCATAGCCCATATTCGGGAGATCGTGGCCGGGTTTCGTCAGCGCGCTGAGGATCTGGAGCGCGAGCTGGAAAGGTCGGGGAGTGGCCCGTCGCGCAGGGACCGCCATGGGCATGGACACCGTCACTCGTCACATCGCAGTCATGGACATCATTCAAGCTCTGGGAGGCAGAGGAGCTGAGCCGGCCAGTCAGGTTAGGATCAGAAACTCGAGGTGGATGGATTATTCGGTCGGCCACACAGGCCACTCACTCATCAACGGGCTTTATGGCAGTCCAGACAGAGCCCCAATGGAAGAAGGAAACAATAAAACAAGACGATAATACGCAAGTTCATCGCAACGGAGGCAACAACAACAACAATAACAGCAACACATCAACGAAAATCGGAGGACATCCTCCAAGTTATGAAACGAATAGAAGGAACTAGGTCCCGCGACCATCGGCAAAAACATGTTATGAAATCATTTGGGCGTTTGGGGATCATCAGGGAGCATAAGTAGCGATTTCGGAGCACTTCGTTTTCAAGCTCGCCATTTTTGGATATCGACGTTGGGGTGGGGGGAAAAGCAGTACCGCCAATTTCAAAGGAATATCAGAGGCCGGCGCTCATGAAGAAGAGAATCATGAACGTGACATATCGTTGGGGGAAAAAAAGATGAGGCAAAAATGTAATTGGGGGAATGTATAACGTCAATTTTTATCCGTTTCTTTTATTCTCCTCTCCTTTGTGATTGCGCCGTGCCTTCTCTCTATAAAGATGGGGGGACGGGCCTCACGGCTTGTAGGAAACGGCATGGCTCATCAATGATTTTGACAACAGTTTCTCGTTCCTTTTACTTCATTTCTGTATCCCCTTGTAAACCTATGGTTATGAGCAATCATGTCTTCATGTGTTATGCTGCTACGAATGTACTAGCGAAGAGTGGATGCACATAAAATACCTCCATAATGAGACACCTGTGGTATGATCGACCTCCACGCTGATCGATAAATGGATGGTGTTTCACTGTAGTCCGTCCTGCCGACCATAAGAGATGGACATCCATGACCAAAACTGCTGGCAATAACCTCCTTAAGTGACTGTGCCACCCCTTGATATCTCACTCACTGACCACCCATCTCCTCATCCTCATCACTCATCTCCTCATCCTCATCACTCATCTCCTCATCCAAACTGCGATAAAGCACCACCACCCTATTATCCTCCTTCATCTTCCTCCTATACCTCCCCGCCGCACTAGCGCGGACCCTCGTCTCCGTATCCAACTTCTCCTTCGCCTCCGCCGCGAGCTCCTTCATGGTGTGCTTAACATTCTTGGAAAGAATCCCCATCCACCCGGAGTGCGGCTTGCACTTCTTCTTTGTGCACATGCCCACCGTCAGGGGATCGATTTTAGGAACACCGTTGATTCCGTTGCGGCGGTCCCGACCATTGACGCCATCGACACTACCATCCTCATCATCCTCCTCCTCCTCCTCGTCATCTTCCTCATCATCATCCTCATGCTCGTTCTTAACATGCACTGCGGATTCCGACAACAAAGCCAACAAGTCCAAAGGCGCCTCCAACCGTCCCCTCCCAAAAATCGCCTCTCCCTCGYCGCTCTTSARAAAGACGCTAAAMGCGTGGATGGCCCCGACYGTGTCCAGCCGCGTGTCGTAGCCRCACAGGTCCTTGGCCGTGCCCTTCCCCGCCATRATGGCYGCCTCGCGCCGCTTCACCGCCATGTCGAGCAGCTGGAGCATCTTCTTACAGAGCCCAATCTCCTYGCCCAGCGCGTAGCGGTCGGCGGCGGAGCGGTCGAGGATGGACCGCTCTTCTGGGGTCAGGACTACCGAGAGGTCGGCGGTTTTCCAGAAGTTGGGGGGGACGCCTGTGAGTGTGGGTTAGCAGGGCGTACTTGGGGAGTGGGTGAGTGGGTTTGTGGGTGGAAAGGGGACGGGGGGTTGGAGTGGATGGAAAGGTGAGTGAGATGGTGAATGTAGGATGATAAAACTGCAGTGAGACGGGGGAAGAAGGTGAAAGTTGACTGAAAGATGAATAAACTGGTGCGAGCACCACATACCAAAGGGTTCATCCCCAAGATGCCATGGCGGATCATCATGGCCTGGTTTACTATCCGGCGGATTTAGGAGTCCCATAAACTCCTGCCGAGTCAAGTTGTCCATGCCCACCTCTCTTGTTCGTGGCAGCGTAGCAACCAGCTGATCCCACCAGGCGTTGCAATGTTCCGGCGAGCAGAAAATGCTGCGCTCCTCCTTGGCATCCTCGTAGATTTTCGCCGGCTGGTTGCACCCATCGAGCGAGCACATCTTCTTGTATCGAGTGACCAAGCCACGGCCGGGGACGCTGCACCTGGGACAGATGTATCTCTGCACCAGGTTCTCGCCCGTGTACTTGTCCATGTCGATACACTCGCCGTGGAACCAGTCCTCGCACCGGTCACACGCTATCATGAACCGATGATTGTCGGGTCCTCCGCAGATACAGTAGGGGCCGCTGTCGGACTCACTCATCCCGCTGCCTCCTCCGTCCTGCCCTCCGACTAGGCTACCGGCCAGGCTACCGCCGTCGTCAATTTCGTTGGGCAGACTCGCCGCCGATGTGTCGATCTTCTTCCTGGTTCCGCCTCCTCCTATTGTTGCTGCTCCCTTGGCTGTGCTTTTCTTAGCCCCTCCGCCCGCTGCCCGTGCCCGCTTGGGTGCCTTGATAGTGGTTGCGGTACCCCGCCTCCTTGACTTTGGAGTTTTTGATGATGTTGTCTGTGACTTGGCCATGGTTGCTGGTGATCCGAATCTGTCGTCACCCATTATATGGTCGCCGTCTTCGTCGCTGCTAGGCTGTTCCGAGTCATTATAGAGGCGACGGTCACCTTGGTGTGAAACATCATCGTTGATATAGTGAGATGCGGATGAAAAAGACATTTTGTTCTTGTTGGTGTTGGTGCTTTTGGTTGTTTGCTCACTCCCGGCGACCGAAGGGCTGCTTTGTCTCCCGCTTTCATCCGTTGTTAGGCTGGCTGCTGCCTCTGATGCGGCCGGTTCAAGAGTAAAGAAGGAGTTTGAAAATGAGGAGGCCATCCCGACAGATTTTGTACGAATTTAAATGCTAACAATTGTTACTCAACCTGCGTGGCAGTGGCAGTGGCAGCTACCGCCAGTTCACCCGAACTATGGGTGCAGGTACCAACCTGGAGGCAACCTGAACTACCAGTATCAAATCCAGCGGTCTCCGGCAGTGCAGAGAAAACACTGATTCGTGCTTAACTTTCGACGCACGGCAACTTCATGCCAATTGACTACCAAAACAAAGAAGCTCAACCGGTAACACGCTTGAGTAATATCTTCAGGGGTGATACTGTTTGAGTGATAGTGACCCTGGCGTGAGAATTGGGATCGGGATAGGGATGGTGGTTTGAGTGAACGCGATCCAAAGACGTCTAACATAATACCAAAGGCTTGGCAATACTCGTTAAGCGCATAGCGTGTCAACCCGACGACCCCGAGCTTCAGTGTCCCACTTTATTTTTGTCGCGGGACGGGACCTGGAAGCTTGAGCACAGGCCGTGCCGACCGACTGCCGCCCCGTATTCCATGCGTGGGGAGATTTTGCTGCAAGCCCCGGAGCTCCCCCGTTAGCCCTCCAGGTCACCTCCCCGTAATCTGTCATCCGGTCCGCCTCGGGTTTCGCAAGTCAACATTCGAAATTCCATTCCGAGTATCAACCACAACAATACCACCGTTCGAAATCAACATGTCGCACGTCATTGCGCCCATGCGCACCTTTTCCAGTGTCCTCTCCAGGACCCCCGCGAGGCAATGCCAGCGGTTCATCTCGACAGCTAGAACCACCCGGCCTACGGTCCCGAGACTCCAAGCCCAGCCCCAACAGCCATTGGCGCAACGCAGAACCTACAAGACCGTCGAGGAAGCAAAGAGCAAATACCGTTCGGGAGTACGTTTGCGTGTCGTCGACTAGACGCGTCTTCCGCCCTTACATTCCCTACGACAACAATCAGCTGACACTAGCGACTGTTGCGGGCAGCCCTTTTCCTGGAAGGCCGGCCTTCTCTTCGTCCTCACCGGCGCCGGCTTGCTATGGTACTTTGAGCACGAGAAGCAGCGCATGCAGCGCAAGAGGATAGCCGATGCGACCAAGGGTGTTGGCAGGCCAAAGGTCGGCGGCCCGTTCGAGCTGATCGACCATAACGGCAAGCCCATGACGGAGAAGGATCTCAAGGGTCGTTATTCCTTGGTAAGTTTGATATTGACGCACTCCATTACAATACAATACCCCTGCGCTTTCACATTCAAGCTCGCTGACCAAATCCTGTACTTTCTTTACAGGTCTACTTCGGCTTCAGCCACTGCCCCGACATCTGCCCCGAGGAGCTCGACAAGATGGCGGCCATGTTCGAAAAGGTGGAGGCCGAGCGTCCCGGCGCTCTCAAGCCTGTCTTCGTTACCTGCGATCCGGCGCGCGATACCCCCCAGGTGCTCAAGGAGTACTTGGCCGAGTTCCACCCCAAGTTCATCGGCTTGACGGGCACATACGACCAGATCAAGGCCATGTGCAAGGCATACCGCGTCTACTTCAGCACGCCCTCCAAGGTGGAGCCTGGCCAGGACTACCTCGTCGATCACAGCATCTACTTCTACCTGATGGATCCCGAGGGTGACTTTGTCGAGGCCCTCGGTCGCCAACACTCGCCTGACCAGGCCGCCAAGGTGATCTTGGACCACATGAAGGACTGGCAGGGTAAGTGGAGGAAGGATTAGGCGGGCTTTCACCTGCCATATGTGGAAGAAACAGTGTAAAAGACGTGTACGATAAGTCTACTTGGGGGCATGTATATTGAAGGATCTTTTCTGTTGGGCATCGATACCTGGAAATTTCTTGTCACGAAGCCAGCATGTTCCGATTTGGATATACGTCAGACGGGCTCATGTTGTCTGTTTCTTGAGACCCCATCTGGATATCTGTGCCAATTTCGAAGATCATACAAAACTTAACGAATTCGATGATCAGGCCGACGGAGTGTTTGACAAAAATGCTGGGATACGGATCAGGGCCCTTGGCGAACATCCAGCTACATCCAACATGTAAGGCAACCTTAACACGGCATGATAGACAACGCTTGGTATTCCGTAAAATGTTTGAAGTAAAAGATGTCAGGAGAACGGCATGTGGTACAATTGGTCGCGTGAGTCAGGCATGACACAAATATTTACAGTACGTACTCGGTAGAATGGGCAACGGAGCCTGCCGTATCTTATCGGATCTACGTCATGGTCAGCACGTGCGGTTCCGAAGCTGTGGTGAGCATAGACGGTGGGGTCGTCGTAGTGCAGTGGTCCCATTCGTGCCTTTCTCTTTTTCTTTCCAACATGTTCCAACCATTGGCTGCGCCTACTGCGCCAACGAGAAAGGGCCCTTTTCTTTTGCTCTTGACTGCGATAGGTTCCCCCACGTCGAGTCCCTTGCAGTTACCCCAAATGCCATTTTTTTTTTTTTCATTTGCTGTGTTGACGAAATTTCTTCCTTGTTTCCATGGATGATACGGAAAGTTCAGGTAAGGTACACATATGGAAGGGAGGGAAGACGACCAACACGGCTGGGCAGTCGTAGATAAGGACTTGGGAAGGAGACGGGATGTCCCGTACCTCCTTCATGCACTCCAGCTCCTTCTACAGGTATCGTTGGACCGTGGAGCCCGAAAAGCATAAATCAGGCATCTTATCCCTAAACAACACCTACCTCTCCTCACAATCTCAGTCATTGTCTTTGCCTTTCAAAAAGTGTCTCATATCGGAGTATATTTACCATTTACGATCTTGGCCGAGACTCATAAGCAATAAGGCCGCGTTGGTTTTCCCTCTTCAGTTCATCTCCGGCGTGATCTTCAAGGCCCAGGGCGGCAAACGCATCTGCTCCAGGCGCCTTCCAGGCACACACTACCCACTCCAGCCGCCGACTAGTGTATCATCCCACCCGTGTGGAGCCCCGCGAAAAGAAAGAGACGGATCGGCTCGGAAGGTCGCAGACGACACATCTTAAGAGGTCCGTGGTAATCTCAAGAGAAAACTCCTACATTTGATCTCAATCGCCCCATATCGTTTTCGTCTGGACCAACGCGACCGCCATTTAGTTACGCTGAATTGGGCAAACCCTCCATCTGTTCCATCCGATACCATGTCGGCGCCGTCCTCCGTTAACGGATCCGTGAACGGGTCTGTCAACGGGTCAACGATCCACCCCAGACGTTCGGCACTCAAATATGAAGGCGACAGCGACAGAGCACACTCTTCAGGCGCATCTGCCAAAGGTTGGTGGTTCCCTGTCTTTGTTTCTTCCTTCTTTCTTCTGAGACTTGTTGTACGACCCCATGATGCGCCCGCACAATGAGCCACCCTTTATCGTGTGCCACCCCAAGAATAAGCTCTCGCTACCAGAGAAGTCTGACGGTTAAAACGGCAGCCTGGGTGTGAGCGTCGTTCGTCGCATGTATTGCAATGTGGATCAGATGAATGGGTCAATGTGGGCATCTTGGCCCATGTCGTGTCAACAAAGGAAACATGGGGGTGGGCAAGGCTCACTTTGCCAATCTCAGAGATTTCTAGTATAAATCTCCAGTTCATTCCCGGGTTAGAGTGTTGTGGTTAACTTTGCGTAGCTGTGCAGATTGCGGAACCTGAGACTCCTCCGGTTGAAGAGCACCACGTCAAAAAACAGTTCTCTGCGGGCGTTGCCAAAAGACTTGGTGGCCGACCTGCACCCACTTCAAGCCCATCAAGAACCTCACTCGCCTCAGTCACCACCCAAGCGAGCATCGACAACTCAAGCAGTCCGACGGTACTGACTGCATCACCTGCCCCAATGGAAGAGTCTCCGGCACACGGTCCGCAAGGTCGCCACCGTAACAAACTAGACAGGATTAGTGAGCGACTGGTCGCCCAAGTAGCGGAATGGATTCAGCATGAGAAGACCAAGAGGGAAACCAGGAAGACGATGAAGGTTCTTCGACGGCGCAAGACACCGCCCATTCATGTGAACGGAGAGCCTACCGTCTCGTCGCCTACCCGCCCTCGTTCGGACTCAATCAGTTCAGACTCGAGCGAGGTTTCTTTGGACAGACTGCAGAAGATCCTAGACGACGGCATGTCTGCCCTCGGCCTTGACCAGGTCCCACAACTAGGCCCCCGTCTTGGCCGCAGACGATCTAGGAGGAGTCTCAAGGCACCGCCTGCCCGTACGGCCTCTTCCGACACGGAATTCTTCGATGGCGATGTCGTCGTTCCCAGCTGCGACGTGTTCCTTGACAACTCGAAGACCATGAGCTATTCGGGCGGTAAGGCGGCCACCGAGGATACGCCTTCGCAAGCCAGCCGTAGGGAAGAGAAGGAGAGGCAGGCTTGGCTCACGTTCAAGAACGAGATCATCAGGCTGGCACACACTCTTAGGTTGAAGGGGTGGAGGCGCATTCCGCTCAACGGCGGTGAGATGATCTCTGTTGAGCGACTCAGCGGAGCGTTGACGAACGCTGTGTATGTGGTGTCACCGCCTCCTGAGTCTGTTTTGCCTCCGCAGGAGGGTAAGAGACAGCCGGAAAAGGTCTTGCTCAGAGTCTACGGCCCGCAAGTTGAGCATCTGATTGACCGAGAAATCGAGTTGGGTGTCCTCAAGCGACTGGCGAGAAAGAAGATCGGTCCCCGGTTGCTTGGTACCTTTTTGAACGGCCGCTTCGAGCAGTACTTTAACTCTACCACGTTGACGCCAGAAAATCTTCGTGAGCCCGAGACATCCAGGCAGATTGCCAAACGCATGAGGGAGCTCCACGACGGCGTTGAGCTTCTTGAGCATGAAAAGGATGAAGGGCCTGGTGTCTGGAGAAACTGGGATAAGTGGCTCGATCAGGCTGAGAAGACGGCCATGTACCTCGACAACCAAATTGCGGCCGAGCTTCAAAAGACCACTCGTCACAAGGAAACTGGGAAAACTAGGGGTTTTGTCTGCGGTGTCGAGTGGCCCGTCTTCAGACAAATGGTTCAGAAGTACCGCAAGTTCCTGGAGGACTATTATGGCAGCCCTACCAAAATTAGGGAAAAGCTGGTCTTTGCCCATAACGATGTTTGTCCACCCGAATGCAATGTTATCCCCCGAGACAAATACTGACCAGAAATCTAGACTCAATACGGCAACATCTTGCGCATCCGGCCCGACGATAAGAAGTCGCCTTTGCTGCAGCCCGCCAACGAGCACAAGCAGTTGGTCGTCATCGATTTCGAGTATGCCGGAGCGAACTTGGCCGGCCTGGAGTTTGCCAACCATTTCTCTGAGTGGACCTACAACTATCACGACTCTGTCACGCCACACATTTGCGACACTACCAAGTATCCAACCCTCGAGCAGCAGCGGCGGTTCATTAAGGCCTATGTGGACCATCAGCCACGGTTCCCTTTGGTACCGGGTGCCTCAACGCCACTCGGATCACCGTCTGGCACGGGCACGCCTACACCCGGCATGCTTCAGAGCACCAACTCGACAAGCTCCATCGTGGACTTCATGCTGGACGCCCGCGTGCCGCCAGGTGGGTGGAAAGAAGAGGACGCCCGTCGCGAGGCTGAGTCGGAGAAGAGGATCAAGGAACTCCTGGAAGAAACGAGGCTCTGGCGGGTCGCCAATAGCGCCCAATGGGTGGTATGGGGTATCATCCAGGCGAAGATTCCCGGACTGACCAATGGGGCCATGGACGTGGTAACCGCACCGGACGGTAGCGTGCCTGACGAGGAGCTGGAGGCGGAAGAGGAGGCGGACGCGTTCGACTACCTTGGCTATTCGCAGGAGAGGGCCTTCTTCTTCTGGGCGGATTGCGTCCGTCTTGGGCTGGTCACGGAGGAGGAGTTGCCGGACAATGTTCGTTCCAGGCTCAAGTTTGTTGAGCAGTGATGAGGCCTCCGAGGCTCTCGAGATGAAACAGAAAAGAGGAGGTGATTTCGGTACCTATAAAAGAGGGATATGAGGAGGCGAAGAGGAACAAGTGGGTCAAGGCCAGCGCATAGGTAATACGTAGGCAGTGGCTAGGCCGTACATAGCTGTACGTAGCTTGACGGCTTCCTGCGATGCGAGGGCGTTAACGGGACCTGCATAGCCAGCCAGGGCTGCATAGCGTAGCAGTTGGTAATCCCAATGATATCGAACAGCGGTACATCTACGTACGAAGCATGCGGAGTGCGAATTGATATAGCTGGAGCTCTATTCTCACCGTTGTGAATGTCAACATTTATGTCGAAGTCTATTACACATTGTATTCCAACATGGGCGTTGTAACACAGGTACGTACCCTCTAAGTGATGGCTTTCAAAGTGCACAGTCCCGATAATGAAGCCTGCCCCGCATTGCATATGCCGTTGCGGTTCATCTCAACTTTCAATTGACTTTAGACTTTTCTGAGGGCACTGTGCTAATAGTGTAAGTACCCAATTGGCGATGCCAAGACATGTTTAACTTCCACTTTGGTGGTCCATGTCTTTTCCCTCTTCAGTTTTCTTCCTTCTTGTCCCTCCATCTTGTCGCCCATTGTTTTCATTGCTTGAAAAAGATAAGTTGACTCGGCCCATCGTACACACAGCTCCGGAACCTCTGAACCTTTTTCCAATGTTTTGAGGAATTTACTAGTCGGATTCTCCGCGTTACATGGCGTGTGATATCCAGAGACACCAAAGGTCCAACAAACGCACGCAAACCACCAATGTCCACGTAGAAGGAAAGCGGGTGGCTGGCAAGGCTGGTCGCGGTCCGCCCAACCACCAATACGAAGCCATTCGGGCAGCGTCCTTCCCAACCTCCACAGAAACTGTCACAGGGCGACAGGGCGAGAGATGGCCAAAAGGTACAAACGCATTAGCTCCCTCTGATAATGGCTCCCTTTCATGTTTCTTGCAGCTGGCATGAATGTACCTGTCTTTTCTCTTTCGACGACGTCAAGACGCTGAGCTGGTCAATTGGTCGAGAAACCCCCCAATTAGCGACAGTGTAGGAGAGGTCGCCTGCATCATCATCAGCTTCCTAGTTGGATCCTCACAAATCATCGCCTCAAGAGGACCGAACGAAACGACGCTTGCGAGTCTCCTTGCGCGCATCTTCCTTGTTCCTGACGTACAGGTTACCTCCCACAGGTACCGTCAAGCTCTAACTCCATAATCTCGAATCCCAATACGTGCATCCCCGTTTTGGTTCCGGTTCCGGTTCTGGTTCCTGTCCCTGTTCCTAGTTCCAAGCATGAACTTCAACAACCCAGATGTCGATTATGCCGAAGAGCCTGATTCACGTATGTAGACCTGCGTCATATTGCCAAGTTGATGGACCTATCCAAGCAACAGCAACGAGCAGCCAAACTTTTTTTTTTAGCGAGCTGGATGCACTAACAACCAACCGGCACTGCCCACCACTAGTAGCCCCAGGCCCACCACATCCGCAGCAGTATCTCACCGCCGATCCAAGGCCGCCGTCGAACCGATCCGGAGGCACGTTTGGGCACCCGGAAGAACGCCGCGTCGGTAGTAGTTCTCTTAACTCGGACTTGTCGTTCACGTCCAGACCTTCTTCTTCGGCTGCCGCTGCTGCTGCTCAACCGACGCCGTCAGTTTCACATCCTCCACCACCGACTACTACTCCTCCGTCCGAATTCGCCGCCCGGGGCTCTTCCGACGACAACAATATCACAAGCGAACAACCAGAACATAGCGGAGCCGCCGACCATCGCCGCCACGGCCACGGGACCGGAACCCCAGCCACTGCCGGAATAGTAGGCCGAGGCCAAGACAACCACCAATCTCAAGCTCATGCCGGTCCCATTGTCATCCAAGGACCTCCGCGCGTCATACCAGACTTACCACCACTGCCGCCTCCAACCTTTCGACTTCAACATCAACAAATGCAACGAAATCCATACCAGCCATTGCCGGGGGGCTTACCTGTAGACGGTGGGCTAGCAGCAGCAGCAGCAGCAGGTCCGGTCCAAGATTTCAAAGACGATCTCGCCAGGGAAGCCGGGGTGGTCACTCCAGGTGTCGACGACACGCCCTATGTCCAGTACGCCATCGAAGCTCTCACTCGTGGGAACAGAGAGTCAGGTTACTCGGGGGATGGATCGTCGGGTAGTGAATGGGGACCTGGAGGAGGAGTAGGAGGAGGGAGATATGATATTGTTCCTGGTCCCGGGTTAGGTGCTCTTCCTGCTGGTTATGTACCCGAACAGCACCAACAGCAAGAACAGCAACCTGGACCTACTGGACCTTCATCAACATTAGATCCCGGACTAAAACGCCAATTCGAAGAAGACAGACGCCTCCTCCAAACGCCTTTCCGGCCCAACAACCCTGCCGCCTCAGCGGACTCGCTCGCATCGACATTACTGAAAAACGGCCCGCGGCCAGCGCAACCGCACGAATGGAGGCCGCTGGACAGAGACGCGCTCATAGCCAAAATAGGCGAGCCCCGAGCCAACGGTCTACCAACCCTCGACTTCCTGCCCATGCCCCTAACAGCGCGCTCGCTGGTCGCCTTCATGCTGATGTGCCTCTCCATGGCGGCCGCGCTCATCTTCTCGGCCGTGTGGTCGCAGATGCAGAACGGACTGACGGGGTACGTGAGCATCTACGGCTCTTCGTATTTTCTGTTTCGGATTCTGCCGCAGTTTCTGGGTGGGTTGTTGCTGTTGTGGGCGCAGTTCATCATCATCACCGTTTTCCGAATTCTTCCCTTTGCGCACCTGGCTTCTCCTAACATCAGGGAACGAGACGGCGCGCTGTTCGAGGATATGTACCCGCGCTCGTTTCTCTGGCCGCCGCAGCTTATCGGGTCGTGGAAGGTCTGGGTTCCGATTCTGGTGACGTGGGTGTTTGGGATGACTCTCCCGCTGCTCAGCTCCGTGTTTACGGTCGTCTGGGTGGATGGTGTCTGGATGTGGGCCACGGTCCAGGGTGTTGCGTGGACCGCTGCGGCGTTGTACTTGGTCATGTTCATCTCGACAGCTATTCTTTGGAGGTACTTTGCGACTCTGCGATCGACCGGTCTGGCATGGGATCCGCGCTCCTTGGCCGACATAACCGCCATCGTCTCCGAGACCAACACAGCGGACGAGTACCGAGGTACCCAGCTAGCGAGCAACCGCGAGCGCATCCGCTTCGCGCTCCGCCACCAGGCCAACGTCCGGCTGGGGTACTGGACATGGAAGGATGGCCGGTCGGGCGTGTGGTACACCCTAGGCAGCCCGATGGACCAAGGCCTCATCGCCGCGCCGATTCCCGACCAGTTGACCGGCAAGGGAATGGCCAAGTTCCAAGAAAAGCAAGGTCTGATGGCCGCCATTAACATCAACCCCGTCGCCGGCAGCAACAGCGGCAGTGGAACGGGGACCGGCACCGGCACCGGCACCGGAACCGGGACAGCAGGGGACTACGACATGGAAGCCGGCTCAGACGCCACCCTCTCCCCGCAAGGCCGCTACCGCTACCTCCCCTGGTGCCTGCGCACCTCGCCTCTCCTCCTGCTCGTGACCGGCGCTTTCATCCTCCTCCTCGCGCTCTTCATCGTCTCCTTCCTCCCCGCGACCCTCATCACCAACGGTTTTCTCCCCGGCCTCCCCGCCGCGCCCGTGCAGGGAGCCTTCTCAGCCGCCAACTTCCTCTACTCCTTCATCCCTTCCCTGCTCGGCCTCATCTTGTACCTGCTCTTCCAAACCATCGACATGCACCTCCGCATCCTCCAGCCGTGGGCCGCCATGTCGTCTTCCAACCGCAAAGGCGGCGCCTCAGCCGACGCCTCCCTGTTAGCCGACTACGCAGCCTGCGGCCCGCTGACCGCCACCTTCCACGCGCTCAAGAACGGACACTGGCGCGTGGCTTTCACCTCGGCGTGCTCGACGCTGTTTATCCTGCTCCCCGTCCTGGGTGGCGGCATGTTCATGGCGCTCACGCAGCCGGCCGGCTCGCTGGTAGACGATAACGACATGCCAACCAGCGAGGAAAAAGTCCTTATGTTCCCCAACTTCCCGGCCTTCGCCATCGTCTTGGCGCTGTGCGTGCTCTACTTTTTGGCTCTACTGTCCTTGCTCCCCGCCAGAAAGCCGTTTCGGTTCCCGCATGGTGTCACTTGTTTGGCTGAGATCATCTCCTATCTGGCGAACGAGGACTTGCTGGGTGATCTAGCGTTCAAGCATTGTCGGAGCAGGGAGGAGCTGAAGGAGAAGCTTGGGGTGGGCAGGGGCGTGCCCGAGACGAGACCGAGGTGGACGTTTGGAATGGGGTACAGCAGTACCGGCGCGGCGGGGGAGGAGACGCTGGGCGTGAGGAGGGCGAGGAGGTTTACGGTGAGGAAAAGCCAGATTAAGTTTGGGGGGTTGGATCAACCCTTTTTAAAATGAGCATCTTGCGGCAGGTGTGGTTGTTATGATGTTTAATGATGGTAATGATGAGCAAGATGATTCGGTATGAGGATATGGTCATGATGTTTTGGTTTTAACGAGATCATGGGATTGTTTGGTGGTCATGTTTGTTTGGATCTTGGGAGGCTTTTCGCGGGTGCTATTTTTCAACCACTTCGACGAACTTTTTCAATCTTTTGGACGAGTATCAACTTCTTTTTTGGCCAACCTGTCATGTTTCAGACGCACGATATAAGGCCTGGATGCGGTCGAAGCATTGTATTGGAGTTCGGGTTGCTTTTAGACCAGCATATTGTGGTTATAGCAATCAACCACACACTTTAGGATACCAAAACCGAACAATATCATTGTTATCAATCATGCGTTCGGAATCGGCGCATACCGATGCTGGCTTCAGCATAGGGATATTCATCTGTGACAGTTATAGCAGTGCCTTGGTATCTCGGTTGCTAATATGGCACCAAGAGTAAAGGAACACAGATTGGCGGACTCCGGCTAGGAGAAGGGCAAGAATCTATTGGAAGCCCCTCAAGACACTATGTGAGAGGAATGACTTGTAGTCGCATGTCATGTCTCGGAGAATGTCTGGAAATATGCAAAGCAGAAGGGTTAACTACCCATGCGAAGACATAGACACTCACAAAGGACAGCAGTCCACTGCGTCCCACGAGTTTATTGACAATGTTCCGAAATCTGATCGAGATGAAATCAGCTCCTTGATCGCAACGTACACTTGTACTGGCATACTTTTCGAATTTCCCTTCGAAGCCTATCTTCCGGTGATGAGAGGTCTGGGAAATAGCATCAGACGCTGTCACCAAGAGGCTTGAAAACTTCCATGTCTCTCCCGCTTTCTCAACGAATCTGGTATGAGTAGCATTCCCCGGGTTCGTCTGCGTCATGAAATCATGAACCCCACTGGGACCGTTGGCAATTCGGATCTCATGCGTGATGAGGTAGGTATAGGAGCAGTCTTATAGACGTTTGAGCCTCTGAGCCTTCCATATTTGGATGATCTTCTCGCGTTCGTTTCTAGAAGAGTACCCACAGGCATCTTCATATGGATCTTCGATTCGACAAGGTATCCAGGCCGGTACATATTTAACCATGACCCCCGGAAACACTGAAGCCGCGGCAGCACCTTCTCACCAAAACGCTGTAGCTCCACAGTGAGAATGTTCGATTTTGCCTCCAGAACTTGGGAATCGAGTCGTGAGAGGGAAGCCAGTGGGTAACACCGACGTCAGACAGGCGTGGAGGCCATGCGGTACGAGGATGAGGTACGAAGGAAGAATGTGAGCAGTAGGGCCTTGTTTGACAACCTTCGACGTTGAGAATGGGACCAGGGTTGGGGCTAAAGCGGGTTGTGGGCAGCCTGCCCTGAACCATCCTCTTGGGATCTTGGGGTTCCTGAGACAGGTCGGCGATTGGAGAATGCAACAGTGGTGCATGAGTTTCGTCACGTCTCATGTACTGCCAACGCATCGATTTCTTCCATTCCAACTTCCAGCTGCCTCACATCCAGGCTATCCAGCCAGCCGCTCAATCCGAGCCAACGTGACTTTTTGGTATTCGCCTCCGGTGAAAGCGCTGGCTTGTCGGTTGTGAAGAAGGGCATCCGGATAGGAACCAGTGTGTACGTACTGTACGCAAAGAAGGGGCCGATATCCCATCTCCTCGATGACTTTTTGGGAGAGGGTTGTCTTGGCTGGAGCTTCTCTTTCCATATTGGTAGTGTCTGTTAATGGTCAGTGTAATGAGCAGTGCCTTGGGCGCATTCTTTGTGCAACGACACTAGCACGCCGCATCTTCAGACTGTCTCAACGGGCCACTTCGTATCGACCGACCTACCCGTGTCACAACCGTCATGCTGTGACGGGATGCTGCGAGTCTTGTTCCGGTTGCCCGACCATGCTGCCTTGCAGAGGCCAATAAAGTTCTTGACGGTTTGAGCAACGTCAACCAGACTGATCGTTTGCAGATATATTGCCGCAACTCGAGTAAGCCAGGCCGTCTTTGTAGTTAGTGTCAGGCGCCGCCGGTTTCGATCTGGCTTGGAGGAGATAGGATAGCCGATTACTGAGTCGGCGCACAACGCTCTGTGTTGGCATGGAAAAGAAAAGAAAACTGAAAGTCAAAAGATTGGCAAACAACCGGACTTGTTGGCCTGCGTCTGGCAAAGAAGAGGAAGGATCGATAAAGTCCAAGAGGAAGGAACCGTAACGTTTGTCTCAAACCTCATTGCGCAGAGTGACCTGGAGGTAACACGCGCGGGGATTCACCTCCATTCTCTGTGCTTCCTAAGGTACCTGCCTATGCCTGGTGGTGCTTTCCCGAGCGGGAACTTCATATCGTTCTGCAGCGCTTTGTGTACAACTGTGCCTGCACTTTGTAAGTCAAGCTGCGTTGCCGAGCGGCAAGTGCGTGGTGGTTAGGACCATTCATAAAGTTGTCCCGTCCGGGAAAATGATGGCATCGTCGACACCTCACAACCTACAGCTTCCTTTCCCGACTCGGACTTGAACAACCGACCGCGAGGCTTTCACCCGGCTGAACGAATCGACACCAATTCAAGCCATTGGCGCCCGAGCCAACTCCCTAACGACGCCTCAACCATTGCGCATTGACGACCGCCCAATTTTTCGGCTTGGCAAAAGGTTGGCCGGTGGTGAGGCGGTGAGGGAAAAAAGGGCGGATGTGGTTTTGTCGTGACAAGCGGTCGGGCAGCGACATCTTTCCCTGCTGGAGTGAGGTGCTATAGCTGGTAGTAGTGTACTAGGTACCCCGAGGTGGAGGGGCGCCTGGGAGAGGCGGGCAGGGAAGCATCTCAGTGTGTGTGTTAAGGTTTCCAGGTTCTGTCCAGGGTTGATGCTGCCGCCCGGGCAGCAACGCGGGGGGTCTCTGACCGGCCTGGAACAACTCACTACACCATCTCAGCATCACCTCACCCTGCTGTCAATTCATCAGCCTCATCATCCCGCAGCTCGTCGTCCTCTGGTTGCCCGACACGACTACACAAGTCAACAACGGGTACCGCCTTCAAAAGGGCACCCGCCCGGTCGACAGCGCGGCTTTTGACTTTGGCTCTCTTTCTGCTCTTCAACGAACCATTCAGTTTCCTAATGACCAGACCTCATCACCTTTGCTGACCCCCGGACAACCAACCGACAACCTGCCCTGACCGAAACCGAATTACAAGTACGCTACGGTGCAGTGCTAGTGCTGTCCAATCGCCCGCCTGTTTTGGCTGTTCAAACACTCGTCACCAAAACTCACCAGCCACGCATTTTTTCCACTTCCATCCCATCACCAAACCCGACCTCGTCCATTTTTCGCGACAGCTACCTCAAATCCACGATTACCCACCAGACTTGTTTGCATTACCCCTGTTCACTGTTCACTCCACACTGGAAGAACAGGAATATTCCCTTTGCACTTCCATTCCTGCCAGGATATTGCTTTCATATCCTGTCATGGTACACGGTACTCCGAGCTGAACAGAGACATCAAGGTGAGTGGAGAGAATCGAAAAGGCGGACGGTTGTCGGTACGGTGTGTACCTTGGTTGCGACAGTCATGGACACCACCACCACCGATCCGTCCACAAACATCTACAGCCTGCTTTGCAGGAATTGCTCCTTCCTCTGGCCTTGCGCATTGCATATAACGGCAGCATCTGACCCGAATCGCAGCCTTCGGCCCACCATCCCAGCCCGCCCTAGCCTGCCTACCAGGCGCGTCGCATTTCGTCACCACCAGGGTGGTGACCCTTCACCTTGTCAACCACACCAGCGCCCGCTGGCGATGAGGGAGATATTGCCGCCGGAACACACCAACCTCCACCATCCCAGAACCCCCGCGATTTTTACAACCCGATAACGCCCACACAGCGCCAGCAGCGCACTCTTCCTCTCCGGTCAACCACGGCGACACCTGCATCGGACGACGCATCCCCCACTCCGTCTTCTCAGAGAACTCTCCGTCGAACACCGCGCTTTCAAGCCACCCGTAGTCCGAGCCCGACCCCGAGCCCATCCCGCTCTTCGCGCCGCATTCACCTCGAGGCGGCCAGCGTTGGCATCGCACCCCAACCTATCTTCGCAACTGCTGGTCCCCCTGGACTTGGACAACCCCCTCAACCACACGAGAGCTTTCGGCAACGCCTTTCGCAAGATAGCAGTGACGGTCTTAACGAAGACACATTTCCGCCCCAGCCGTCGTTTATCCCGGAACGGACCTCCTCCTTATCCCACTCCAATCCCTTCCGCCTTTCTCGACACACAAAGAGCGCTATCCTTTGGGCTCTCGAGGAAGCTCTAAGGCAACCATATTCCTTCTCCCCAGATCTGGACGAAGAAAACGCTTCGATGGCGGATCTACTGAGCGGCGGCGTCGGCCCTGCTACTTCCAATGGTCATGCCGTGCCATCATCGCGACCTACCGTACCTTCTCAGACTGGCTCCCCCCAGCAGGTGATCCGTGGCCCTAGGATGATCATGCGTGAACGTGCTGAGCGGGAGGCAAGACAAAAGGCTGAAAGAGAGCAGATGGAGCGTGCTCGCGCCGAAGAGGAGGCGCGTATGCTTGAGGAGACGCGTCGACAGAACGCCGAAAGGAGAAATGCTGCTGCTGGCGCTGCACCAGGTGGTAACGTAGCCACCGATCCAGCCACACAACGTAGGCAAAAACGAGCTCAAGAGGCCCAGGGCGGTCCCCAGATACAGCCTGGGAATCCCCCGCAAGCGGACGTACCGCAACCTTTGCGCCCAGCTCGCACTGGTCAACCAAATCAGGCACCTCAGGGCTTTACACCTGCCGCTGGGACTGGCGGTACAGCGCCTGGGCAACCAGCCGAGCCGTCAGCGCCAAATGCCGGTACCAGGGTGAAGAACTCGTTCCCTCATGCCTTTGAGCGATGGGAAGCCCTGTCAGCGCACTGGGAGGGAATGACCAGCTTTTGGATACGTAAACTCCAGGAGAATACCGACGAGTTCGACCGAAACCCAATTTCCGCTCAGCTATCCAGACAGGTCAGCGACTTATCAGCAGCGGGTGCCAACCTCTTCCATGCAGTCGTTGAGCTGCAGAGGCTACGCGCCAGCTCCGAGAGAAAGTTTCAGCGCTGGTTCTTCGAAACACGGTCGGATATTGAGCGCCTGCAGGAGACTAACGCCATGCTCGAGAACGCCTTGGAAGAGGAACGGCGAAGTAGAACTGAAGCCGCCCGCCAAGCTCAGGAGCAGGAGCGCGAGAACGCAAAGACCCAGAAGTTGCTTGCCGAGATGCGGAAAGAGTTATTGATCTCGAAAGACGAGGCTCGTCGCGCGTGGGAGGAACTTGGTCGTCGAGAACAGGAAGAAAGGGACCGCACACTTTCCCTTCAGCAGGGCCATCCAACAATAGTAGGCGGCGTCCAGGTCGTGCCGATGACACAAGGTGTTCCTAATCGCCAAGCGAGCACGCGGGATCATCAGAGGACCCAATCCGATACTTCCGACTATGTCGCCGCGCAAAATCCCCAGTACCCTCAGTATACCCAAGGGTCCGCTGCCCAACCGAACACGACTGCCGCTGGCCAACCAAGTGGCGGATATTACCAGCAACAACCCGGTACCTCCACGCAACAACCTGGAGATTATGGGGCCGGTTCAGAAGCAGGTTATGACGAAGGTGAGTTGAACTGGCGATATTGATGACAACTTTTGTCGAAGATGTCGACGAGAGACAATATCCCTTGCCCTAGCACCCCGCCCGGAAGAAGCTCACCAATCTGACCAGGCGACAGAGGATTTTGAAACCCCTACGTCGAATCCTGCGACTAATTATCCCCCGTCGAGTTCGCAATACGGCGGCACGTACCCTGAATCATCCGGATATGGCGGGCAAGGCTACGCAGCGCCTGGATGGGAAACGATGCCCCGACACCATCACCCAACAAGGCTAAGCGACGTGCTGGAAGAGGACGAACGTAGTCGCACTTCGGCAAGCCGAGTCAGCCAGGCGTGACAATGAACTGTCGCGCGGTCAACACATCGCACGACGCACATATTCGGAACAGCATATTATCACTCAAAAGCTTGTTCCTGTTTGGGTACTGTAGCCTGCTTAGGCTCTCGCAACTTTTGCTTCAATATTCGCTTCCGACTTCGGCGGAACATTGTCAGATTAACAGTATATATCCTTGTACCCATCGCTCGGTTTGATGGCGGAAGATTGGGCATCGGTGGATGGCATGGCAGAAGAAATTCACGCAAGCCATCTGTTCGCTGTCGTTAAATCGATGAGAGGTATCGCTTGAGAGTACAGCAGCATATGGCCGGATCTCCACAGGATTGCGTATAGCGTCTGGCGTTGAGTGAGGGTCTGCAAGGCATTTGCGAGAACAAAGTACTTGTCACCCATCAGCAAAGTACCTCTCGATCGTGGAATTTGTGTGAGTATATGACTGGAGAAAAAAACTGAAGGAGAGCAAAGGAAGAAGGGGGAGGAATGGACTTTTGTTATCGTTTACTGGCTTTTTGTAATGCATATGATGACGTTTATTCAGCGTGGAACAGATAGGGCCATGGAAAGCTGGTGTAGGATTTGAGGTGTGAAGAAGATTCAAGATATAGGGCAGAAATATGAGGGTCTAGTGTGAAAAACGGGAGGGGGCAACAGAAATGAATGGGGAGTGTAGAATGCCATACCTCCATACTCACGACAGGTATGCGTGCGTCATTTGCTTTGGGTCGTCTTTGCGGTGTATCGAAGTTTCTTTTGGACGGGAAGGCGTAGCACTGATGGGCTATAGAAAGGTGTTATAATTGCACGGTTGTCGTCGATCAACGGGTTCTTTGGGCGTTCGGCTTTGCTTTCCTTCGATTGTGTCGTATTAAACTCCGCATGGGGTCGGTCGTAAGTGGCCTGGTATGTTGAGAAAAGACTGTAAAAGAAAAGAGTAAAAGGGTGACACAGAGACAAAGGCCTGGAATAGGACACAGGATGCAAGAAAACTGGGGATGATATATCGTCGATGGAGGAGACGTTGGGCAGGGCGAAAGCGCCGAAACGGCGTAAGTTTTGGATCACCTCTATGGGCAGACTGCCAGGCGAGTTCATGAAGTAGAGAAAGAAAAGGATAGGTAGACACTAGGAGGAAATAAAGGTGGGACCATGTCGCCGCGGTGGCGTTTGAAAGACCGAGAGAAAAAATTCCACATATAATTCCACTTGCTTGTAACGTTGATGAGAATACAATCTAATGCTGGTTTGTTTGTTAGCTTGGTACTCCTAGCATACTGGACGAGATCTATCCCGAACTGTCCTAAACCTCATAAGGATAAAATGAATGGCTAGGTACGGATCGGAAAGGGATCAATAAAATTTAATATGAGATATTGAATTTCCGAAATAGTATATTCAAGGTAAGATTACGCTTTGGTCATGGAATGAAACGAATCAATTAGATATAAAAACGCCTAGGGAAGTTGACCCGAGGTCTCGAGCTAACAAACAAACCAGTATTGGACTGTAGTGTGGATGAACTTTAATGAACTGGAGATAATTCAGGACCGTGACGGACAAGAGGCGGATCAACTCCCCTCTGGGCTCTGGCCACCTCCAGGCTTGCCGGGGCACTACCTAGGGTGTCCAGTGGCAGTGACGTTGTCGTACGAATGCAGCAGGCCAGCAGCAGTCCTGGGCGGCAAAGTCGTGGACTTACCTAGTAGTAGGACCTGGGCGTGCTAAGTAGAGGAGCTCGAGAGCAGGTAGCTGCGCGGTGCCTCTTTGGCGTCTCTGGGGTAACGAAGAGGCAAACCTCCCACCAGGACCGGGCCATCCAAGATCGGGCATATCATGCTTCGCGCTATCACATGCCTTGAGGTTGGAAGCAAGGGATGAAAACAGGAGGGGACCGATTTACTCATGGTGATGGGTATGGAGAGGACATTCCAACTTGCCTCTATCGTCCTCCCTCTCCCGAGAGGACCTCAGTGTGTCAGTCTTTATTAGCTAGGGGTCTGAATGCTTAATACCCAATCGTATCCCCGAGTTCATCCACACCCTACTTTCTCATGTGGAAAAATAACAGGGCTTGGGAAACTTGTCAGTCATACTGGTAGGCAGCTGATTGGGAGCCTTGTAAGACTTTTGAGGTGTCCAGGGCGCCGGAAACGGTCAGCTCACTGCTCATTTGCTCACTTGCTCACCTCGGTGGTGTGCATCATGCTCGTCACCTGTTGATCTTGATCAGCGCACTCAGTCAGTTCTGTCACTTCGTGAGCTTCGAAGCAGACGGAAAGAGGAAGAGGAAGATCTTCCCCTGTCACTTTCTTGGTGGGGCAGTTGGCAGAAACACTGTCACGCACATTTCTTGGCATGCATTCAGCTGCGCTCCGGCGCTCACGGATGCACATTTTCCGTACCTCGTACCTTGCACACCTTGCCCCACCTGAATGATAAGATCAGGGTCCCGTCTGCCGCCGGCGGGCTTGCATTCGAGAGCCGCCGATGCCGGCCGATTTTGCCGGAAGCTCTCGAGCATGGCGGGGATCGTGGACACCGGACGGGGACGGAATGGAATTCTACTCCACCGAAGTCCATCCCAACCATGTTATGACGACATTTGTTTACTTGTGATCTATCCTCTAGAACCGATTATTCTTCCCCGAATCCTACCATCAACTATTGCATACCTACCCGAACTTCGAGATCAATCGCGTCGAGTTCAGTGCTATAGACATAATGAGGACCTCACGCATCTTGGGCACTGCTTTCGCCCGACCAAACCTTACTGCTTTGACATCGCCGTCGCCATCGCCCTCCCAAATATCCCGTCATGTCCGTAGCGCGGCTTCCGGTCTACCGCGCGCAACGCAGAAGCATACACGAACCGCCCAATTTTCGTCTTTGGTTGGCAAGACAGGTGGCCTGAGCAGGAGCAACAGTCGAGAATCTCGCGAGTACAGCACCGAGAGCACGCCGAGCGAGGCACCTCCATTTGCCTTTGCCTTCGAGTAGGTCACCTACAGGTACACCCACCTTGTGGTTTTACCCATCTCTAATCAATCCCCAAACCGCAGTATCGATGGCGTCCTCCTCCACGTCGCGACGCCCATTCCCGGCGCTCCCGAAACCCTCAAGTTCCTGAACGACAACAACATCCCTTTCATCCTACTCACCAACGGCGGCGGTAAGCACGAGACCGAACGGGTAAAAGACCTAAGCCAGAAGCTTGGCATCGAGCTCACGACCGACAACTTTGTCCAATCGCACACGCCGTTCCGCCAGCTCCTCGAAGGGCCCGACAGCCTTCGGGAGAAGACCATCCTCGTGACGGGCGCCAACGCGGAAAAGTGCCGGCTCATCGCCGAGGCCTACGGCTTCCGCAACGTCGTCACGCCCGCCGACATCCTCAAGGCCCACCCGGAGGTCTTCCCCTTCGACCCGCTCCTCGACACCGTCTACACCGCGACCGCGCGCCCGCTGCCTAAGCCCATCTTCACGCCCGGGTCCGGCATGCGCCTGAGCGACGCGCTCAAGATCGACGCCATGTTCGTCTTCAACGACCCGCGCGACTGGGCCTACGACATCCAGCTCATCACCGACCTGCTCCTCTCGCAGGAGGGGTACGTGGGCACGTACTCGCCCAARAAYGGCGACGCCGCYCTGCCCTCGTGYGGCTGGCAGCARGACGGGCAGCCGCCGCTGTACTTTAGCAATGCGGACCTGCTGTGGAGTACGGGGTTCCACCTCCCGCGCTTCGGACAGGGCGCGTTCCAGGCCGCCGTGGCGGGCGTCTGGCGGCGGTTGACAAACGGCCATGAATTGCAGCGGCGGGTGATTGGCAAGC
>RANY01000562.1:0-23558 GCA_009805235.1 Neurospora pannonica FGSC 7221 | reverse complement strand
TGCGGCAGAGTAGCGGGGGGGTTTCAGCCGGCCGCAACGGCACGGGTTTCCCCTCCGACTAAGAAAGGAAGCAGGGGCGCATGCCCGCAAGGCCAAATTATGTAGACAGTCAGCGTGTATAATGCCAATCATAATAATAATATATCGAGGCGTCAGGTCGACATCTCATTGGTAAAATCGGAATAAACACGGGGAAAAAAACTTCAACCACTTGTGCCGCTGAGTTCCCCTGAACAGTCCCAGAAGAGCATCACTTGGTACAGTACTGGGAAAACCAACAACAGAAATTCCAATTTTACGGCAAGCACCAATAGTACTACCGTCACCTGTCACAGCACGTAAGATCGGGGGCGAAATGCACCAAAAGATCTGATGAAAGTAATAAGGTATACAATATGACGAAGAAGGAGAAAAGAGGAAGCATACCTCCAAGTGACATTTGATGGATGGGTAGGGGTAGGTGCACATAACACCGGACAAGCATCATTCGGAAAGGGGCTCTTAGATGCGATGACATGTACCAGATGGGATGAAAAACCCGGGCAAAGACCAGATGGTGACACAAAGATCTTGGAAGGTGTTGAGTTGTGCCATCGCATCAGCTTCGAATCAGCGATGTTGCCAACACCCGAAGAGTTGTAGAACCTCAATGGTTGATATCATGAAATACCGGGCGCTCTGAGAACACCAATGCTATGAGAAAGACAGCGGAAACATGCGCAGATACATACATTGCCGCCACCATCAAAGATCAGACCAATATACCTTGGCTCTTTCTCAACTCCTTTTCTCACAATCTCTCCAACTATAACACCGCTAAAGACTTCAGAAATTATGCCATAACCTGATAATGGATGGTTGTTCGTTCGTGCAGTGGCACACTAGGGTATACCAATCCTCATGCACCCAAGGAAAAATTGCCGCCACCTCACTTCTCCTTGCTCTTGTCATCCTCGCTCTTGTCAGCGGGTGACTTCTTGCTGTCGGGGTTGACGTTCTTGTCTCCATCCTTCTTGCTGTCCACGTCATTGTTGTTTTCCGACTTCTCTTTCATGTCGGAGCTGCCCTTGGTCTTTTGCTTGTTGACCTTTTCCTCCTGCTTCTTCTTGGCCTCCTCTTCCTTCTTCCTTCTCTCTTCCTCCTGCTTCTCCTTCTTGATTCTCTTCCTCTCCCCGGCTTCCTCCTTTTCCCAGTCGTGGTAAGGCTTGTCGGCTCCAGTCTTGTAGCTCACAAGATCGGTTAGCTCCTCGGTGCTAAGGCGAGCATGGGTCTCGCCGATCTTGAGACGACCAAGGATGCTGATAAACAGAGCGATACCGACGATGCCGGTCAGGACAAAACGGTAGGTGGCATACCACGAGGGTGCCCATCCCTTGACGGTCGCGCGGGAATCGGCATAATAGAGACCGGTAAAGGCAAGGAATTGCGTGATCAAAGCCCACTGGATAGGCATCAACGTGGTGGGCCAAGCAACAATGGGTGCCAACAGGCCCAGGCCATAGCGGAAGCGGGTGCGGGCATGTGAAGGAGTCTTCTCGGCAAACTCTAGACCCCAATGGATAGCACCGAGGAAAGAGATGAGGACTGCACCATAGCCCACCTGGATGGGTTCAATGATGTCAAGCAGGTCTTTGACGGTCTCATGTCTGAACAGGATGGTGTTGAGGAGGTCGGACTCGGAAGGGTACCTCTGGTTGAGGTTCCAGGAGAGATAGACGGTCGAAAGAGAAGTGGCTAGGTAAGGGATAGTGCCGGCAAAACCGAGGGCGTAGGTCTCTCGAGGAACGGTCTTGAGTGCCAATGTGTCCTTGACAAGACCCTAAGAGGAGAAGCAGTCAGATTTTGTCGAGATGCGACGATATTTGGCTTGCCGACTTACCAAGTCATCTTTTAGACTTTCGGAGGGATTCTTTGCTTTGACTGCTGAAGGTTGGTCCTGCTCAACCAAAGGACGGACCGAGGAGTCCACGGAGACATGCTCTGGGTCTGCCTTGAGCTTTTGCTGGGCCAATTCCTTTTCGTGCTGCGTATCGATCTGGTTGGGCTGAAGTGGAGGCTTTGATGAGAAGGCTGATCGCAACACCAACGGGGAGCCGGTAGACTTTTGGAGTTGCGCATTGCGGGATACGAGTGTCGCAACAGGGCTGTTGAAGGACTTTGTGTGGGTAGAGCGGATCAAGAGTGGCAGCCTTTGCGCAGTGCCCATGAGAGGGCGCGATGTTCGGAGCATCATGGTTTCGCGTGCTTGGTGTTTTGTTGTTTTCCAGAAAAGAGTTCAGACAACCGAGTCGAGAGGTATAACAGCCTTCAAGACCATCAAAAGGTGGTAGGAGGAGCCAATTGGTTATATTCAAATCAAATAGTTGGGTTATTTGGTAGTAGACGCCGAAGCTGAGCCGAAAGAACTTGTAGAAACACTGGGCGAAGAAGACGAGATGGAAGGGACGAGAGATTGAAGATATTTACAGAAAAATAAGGAAAAACAAGGGATTGAAGAGTGGAGGGGTGATACCGAAAGCCCCAGGAAACAAACCGGTTACAATGATTCGGTCCATCCATTGTTGTGACTGGATCTGCTCTTGTCAGTGGACATCAAACACCGGGAAATGCCCGGCCCTGGCTGGGAATCGCTCCTTCATTCTTGTTCTGAATGCTGTGTACAGGTCATTGTGTTGCCGATGAAGGGGTTGGCAAGAAGGATGGGCAGGGACGATGGCAGGAAGTGCAGTCACTCCTTCGGTTTGGACGTTTGGAGACAGGAACAATGACGTAATTGCCCAAGATAAATGGAAGTCTCCAACAAAACATTGGGGGAGCTTGGACCACTTGCCGTTTTGCCGTCCAAACAGTGAGGCCTTCCCCCCCAAGCAGCCACCCGTCACCACGAGCGGTTCGCGACAAGTTGCTATTTTATCCCATGGATCTCACAAACAGACGTCAGAGCTTGAGAGGATGAAATCCGGAGTGCAGATGCTGGTGCCAATGCAAAAACAACGGGACTGGAAGTGACATGGAGTTTGACTGCAGTTCGTGAGGAGCGTGACCTGAAGCTTCCACTTCAATTCCATTTGGGCCGAAAAAGTTGGGGCCCCGCTCAAGACTTGTCACTGACAGGCCCCGCTTATCTGGTCGAGTGTCCAATCAGAGTGATGAACTAGCAGGCACCGAGTGTTCTCCGCAGCTTCCAAGCCTTGAAGCCGTGGAACGAAGGCACTGCACCTCACAGGAAGGGAAAGGACGTCTGCGGTGCTGGCGCCCAACATCAGTCCAACAGTTCGTAGGAGAAAGCGGGAGCTGAGGTGCGCTTCAAGTCGGGTTCTTTCCTTCTGCTGACGAACACTTCCATTGCTTTGCCGTGCTCCTACCTATCCAATTCATTGAGTTGGGTGCGCTTTTCCAAGTTGGCGTCGGCGTCAGGTTTTGCTCTGGTCGGCTGATCTCGTTAGTTCTCCCACTGCCGTCGTCATCAGCACTAGCAGTAGTATTTTTCTTTCGGTATTCTTTCTCCAGCATCATATTTCCCCTCTCTACCTCGACATCAACAAAGTGCATCAGATCCGTTCAACCCACTGCATTCTCGACATCTGTAAGTTCCGGTTACAAGATACCTTCATTATTCTCTCTGGTGGTCGGCTACAGTCTCGAATTGAGGCAGTCGAGAAAAAGGTTCTAGAGCTGACAAGTTGCTCCCCCAAACAGACCAGACCCAAGAAACCCAACCCCGCTTTGCACGACCGAGAAGTTGCAAGACGTGGGTTCCCTTCGCTGCCAGCTCTCCTCAACTCGATACACAGAACACGAAGTAACAACAGTCACTACCTACAGACAACCACCATCAGTACCTACATCAATTCCACACGCACACAAGTACCGACACGGCAACACATCGCGATCCGCTGCTGCATGACGTCCGTGCTATTCGCTCTTCTGGCATGATTTGCGCCAACCTTTCCCGACGACCTTAGTTACACCATCCGAGTTGCGAAAGACGAACGACACGGCCGACGGCCCCAGATGAAGCCTCGACTTTGTCCTCGATAGATACCTCCGATCCTATTCTCGATCGATATCCCGGCCCGGGTGACGGCACCCCACACGCGCCATGCTTGAAGGTCTCGTTGCCGGGTTGCTTAACCGCTTCCTGGGCATGTACGTCAAGAACTTCGACCCTACACAGCTCAAGGTTGGCATCTGGTCAGGCGACGTCAAGCTGCGCAACCTCGAACTTCGCCGCGAAGCCCTCGATCAGCTCAAGCTGCCCATCAACGTCGTCGAAGGTCACCTCGGCGAACTCACCCTGACCATTCCCTGGTCCAATCTGCGCGGCGCCCCCGTCAAGGTCTACATCCAGGATGTCTATCTGCTTGCATCACCCAAGGAGGAGGCCGAGTACAACGAGGAGGAAGAGGAACGCCGCAAACAGCGCATCAAGATGGAGAAGCTGGACTCTGCCGAATTGCTCAAGGAGAGGAATCAGGAAGGCCTCAGTCCCGAGGAACAAAAGCGCAGCCAGAGTTTTGCCCAGAGCCTCGTCACCAAGATTGTCGATAACCTGCAGGTTACCGTCAAGAACATTCACGTCCGCTACGAGGATGCCATCTCGGCCCCGGGCCACCCCTTCGCCCTCGGTCTCACTCTCGAGGAGTTCAGCGCCGTCAGCACCGATGGAGAGTGGCAGCCTACCTTCATCCAGGACTCCACCAAGACCACCCACAAGCTAGCTACCTTGGGTGCCTTGGCCGTCTACTGGGATACCGATGCAACACTTTTGGGTCCGGGACGCGAGGCTATTACGCCGGGACATCAGGCAAAGCCCCACGACGAGATCCTCGCCGCTTTCAGATCTATGATCGCCAAGACAGATGGTGACCTCCCCGAGAACCATCAATTCATACTCAAACCCGTCTCCGGTCAGGCCAAACTGGAGCTCGGTAAAACGGGCGATTCCACCGTTCCAAAGTTCAAGGCAAACCTCCTCTTTGACGAAATCGGTGTCGTGCTGGACGATTATCAGTACCGAGATGCTCTTATGATGGTCGACCTGTTCCACTACTTTATTCGACACCAAGAATACAAAAAGTACCAGCCCAAGGGCGTTCGGCCTAAAGAAGATCCCCGTGCTTGGCTCCAATTTGCCGCCAACGCTGTCCTGAGCAAGATCCGCGAGCGAAACAGGAGGTGGTCATGGGACTATTTCCGCGAGCGACGAGACGACCGCAAACGATACATCGAGCTCTTCAAGAAACGCAAGCAAGACCAGCAACTCTCGCCTGAGGAGAACGATGATTTGACCAAGCTCGAGTGGAAGCTTGATTACGAAGACTTGCGATTCTGGAGGTCCTTGGCGCGCAATCAGCTCAAGAGAGAAAATGCAGAAGCCCTCAGGAACCGTCCTCCTCCCCCGGCCCAACCTCAACAACAGGGCTGGCTTGCTTGGGCCTTTGGTTCCAAGCCTAGTCAACAGCAACAGCAGGAAAAACAACAGGAGGACGAGAATACCCAAATCACAGAAGAACAGCGCAAGGAGCTGTACGAAGTCATCGACTGGGACGAAAAGACCGCTCTTGCCGCTGAGGTCGATGTTCCAAGAGACACTATTCAGATGCAGCTCGAAGCGTCACTCAGCACTGGCAGTTTTACTCTCAAGCAGAACCCGCACGGCGACTCCAGAGATCTCATCAGTCTGCATTTCGATGTCTTCAAGGCCAAGGGCCTCAAACGCCCCGACTCGTTCCTTGCTGACGTTAGCCTGGGTGGACTGCGCGTCAATGATGGCACTACACCCAACAGCCTGTTCAAAGAAATTGTCCGTGTCAAGGATGCTCCTGATACCCATCTAGCGCATCGCATGTCCATTGCTGAACTTGAACAAAATAGCGATGAAGCTTTCTTCCAGTTCCAGGTTGAACAAAATCCCTTGGATGGCCAGGGAGATATTGCAGTTACCGCCAAGCTGAAGCCGCTCGAGATTGTCTGGAACCCCAATGTTGTCGTTGGCGTTGTTGACTTTTTCCGTCCTCCCGAGAGACACATGGATTCCATCAATGCGCTCATGGAGACTGCCGGTGCCACAGTCGAGGGTTTGCGCGCGCAGACGAGAGCCGGCCTCGAGTTTGCTCTCGAGGAGCACAAGACGCTAAACGCAAAACTGGATCTTCAAGCTCCGCTCATCATTATCCCCGAGAGCATCACCAGCAAGCAGTCCACCTGCCTCATCCTGGATGCTGGTCACATCAGCGTCAACAGTGAACTGGTGGACAAGGACACCATGAAGGAGGTGCAATCCAAGCAAAAGCAGTCATTCACCGATGAGGATTTGAAGACTCTCGAGTCGCTCATGTATGACCGCTTCCTTGTCAAACTTTCCTCTACGCAGGTTCTGATCGGGCCGTCCATTGAAGAGACCAAGAAGCAATTGGTCGACAAGGATGACAAGATGCTGCATATCGTCGACAAGATCACCGTCGATTTTGTAGTGGAGACATCAATCCTCCCCAAGGCCCCGAACCTGACAAAGCTCAAAGTCTCCGGTCACCTGCCCGTGTTGCATGCCAGCGTATCTGATGCAAAGTACAAGAGTCTGATGCGTATCATTGACGTTGCTATACCGAAACTCGCTGGAGCTGAGGCCCCTTCGCAACCAGCAGGCCAGCCTGGTTTGCGTCCCCGTTTGGCAAGCAACGCTTCAACGGCATCGCACAGGCTGTTGGAGCATAGGCCATCGACCCAACTGCTACCCTTCAGTACCAGTCATCAGCAAGCCATCATTCTGGATGATGACGACCTCGACGAGGACGAGGACGCTTTCGAAGACGCCAAGGACGGTTCAGCAACTGATCAGCTAAAGCTTCAACAACGCAATTTCGAGTTTAAGTTCGCAGTGGATGAGTTGAAAGGATCGCTCTACCGTAGTGACCCAGATGGAAAGGCTCCCGATCAGTTGCTTGTTGATTTAGTTGCTCAGCGCTTCGATCTCCAGTTCTACATCCGTCCCTTCGACATGTCTGCTGAGGTCTCGCTCGGCTCCGTGACCGTGGACGACTTCGTCGACAACCCGCCAGCTGAATTCAAGGCTATTGTATCGTCTGGCGATGTTGAAGAAAGTGGAGAAGTCCAGGACTTGGTCCGCGTCAAGTTTGTCAAAGTCAGGAAGGATTCGCCCGAGTTCATGCCTATTTATGATGGCGTCGAGACGAACTTGGATGTTGCAATTTCCACTATCAATCTTGTCGTGACACGCAAGACACTGCTCACACTTCTCGACTTCGTTCTCGTCACTTTTACCAACACCGCCAATTCGAATCCTCCACCTCAAAATGCGATTACTGATGATGGTTCGGAGACCAACATCGAGGTTGAGCCGCCAGCCCCTCCTCAACAGACTGCGGACGGTGCAATTCGGGTCAAGGTTGATCTTAAGAGTATCAGGCTGATTCTGAATAACGACGGCATCCGTCTAGCTACCCTGTCTTTCAACCATGCCGATGTTGGTGTGTTTATCCTCGGAAAGACCATGCGTGTTGCCGCAAGACTCGGCGATTTGAACCTTGTTGACGATGTCAATCTTGGTGTTTCGGAGGATTCAAGCATACGCCAGTTGGTAGCTATCCAAGGAGAAGAGCTTGCTGATTTCCGCTACGAGACATTCGATTCCGGTCGCCCCGAATCGTATCCTGGATATGACTCCTCGATTTACCTGCGGGCTGGGTCTGTCAAGATCAACTTCTTGGAGGAACCTTTCCGCAAGATTGTCGAGTTCCTTGTCAAGTTCGGCAAAATGCAGGCTATCTACAACGCCGCCCGCCAAGCTGCTGCTAATCAAGCCAACCAGTTCCAGCAAAGTCCAAGCAAGGTCAAGTTCGATGTTGTCGTCAAAACTCCCATTGTCGTGTTCCCCAGAGATGTCCGTCCCGACCGGCCCAAGCGCGATCTTATCACAGCTTATCTTGGTGAGATCTACGCACAGAACAAGTTTGTACCGCTCGACGACTCGGAGAATGCCGATATCGCCATGAAGTTAACTGCAGGCATCCGCAACATCAGACTCACTTCCAACTTCCATTACACTGATGGCCAGGAGGAAGAACTCGAGCTCATCGACAAGGTTGACCTTGGGTTCCAAATCACCTATGCGGAGCACAAGGAGGGCGTAAAACGGCCAGATCTGGAGATCGAGGGCAACATGTCAGACTTCAATCTGCGGTTGACCCAGTACCAACTAAATTCGCTGCTTGAGATCTCGCGTTCCGTCCCTGCTGCCTTTTCTGGTGACGCAGAACAGAACAGGCTCGATGCCGAACGCGAAGTTGACGACAGGACCCTTAGTAGAGCCAGGACCATGTCGGGCTTTGACGACAACGGCGGCAATGAACAGCTCATTGATCTCGGCCCGGAGCTTGGCCCGCAAGCTGAGACCTGGACGAAGCTGGACCTCATCTTTACTGTCAACACCATTGGTTTGGAGCTGATCAATGCTCCGGAGGACCGCCCTGTTGGTGATCTCGATGCCGCGAGTCTGTCCAAATTCAGTCTCGATTCCAGCAGATTGAAGACCCGCATGGACTCCAACGGAAGTCTTGAGGCCGAGTTTGTCATTCAGTCTTTCACAATCTACGATACTCGCCAACGCGAGACCAACAAGTTCCGTCGCATCATGACAAGCGGCAACAAAGACGTTCAGCAGCTAATGGCCAGCGTTACCATGTCTGGAGGCAAGGAAAGGAACATTATTGCCATGGTCGCCATTGATAGCCCTCGCGTCATCTTTGCACTTGATTACCTTTTCGCCATCCAGCATTTTGTCACTGTTGGCCTGAAAGTACCGGAGCCTGAGGTCCCAGAGAAGAGCCCGCTCGACACGCCTGATGATATGAGTGATGCAGACTCTATGGCAGTTTCATACACCGGCAGACGGTCCGAAAGCATTGATCAGCGGCGTGAGCCCTCTGGCCTCCAGACGGAGCCACCGAAGCAGGAGTCTAAGACGCGCATTGCCTATCGGGTCAACGTGGTCGATGCTCAGGTCATTTTGATTGCGAACCCGCTCAGCTCGAGTTCCGAGGCCATTGTCTTGGGAACCAAGCAAGTTCTTCTGTCGCAACAGCATGCATTGACCTTTCAAATTTCCGAGTGCGGAATGTTCCTGTGCCGCATGGATCGTTTCGATGATACACGCTTGAGGATCATCGATGACTTCTCAGTTCAGATGTCCATGGATACGTCTAAGCCGTCCACCACAAACATTCATGTTGATATTGAGCCACTTATCCTCAGAGTGTCGCTGCGGGATATTTTGCTCGTTATGCAAATTGTGAGCAAGGCATCGGAGTTGTCAGGCAACGATCCCACCGAGCCGAAGGGCACGGCATCGGATCAGAAAGCGAAGCAGCTCAAATCTTCCGACATGAAGCAACGAACCGCCAGTGGCAAGGGAACATCAACTGTCGCGAACAAGTCCAAGCGCACGGGCACCAAAACTGGGGCAACCGATCCTCGGTCCCAGAAGGGAGGCCAGCAACCGCATGATATCACCAAGACACCGCCAAGATATGAGCAGCTCACGGCAGCAATTGAAGGAATTCGGGTTGTCCTCATTGGAGATGTGCATGAACTTCCTATTCTCGACTTGAGCATCAAGTCATTCACGACTAGCGCAGAGAATTGGTCGTCAAACCTTAAGGCGGAGGCAGCGATCGAGATGTACACCAACATTTACAACTTCGCTAAGTCGGCCTGGGAGCCGCTCATTGAACCTTGGCAAGTGGGCTTCGGGGTTGCCCGTGATCAAAGCACCGGCTTGATGTCAGTCGACGTCTCATCCAAGAAGACATTCGATGTGACTCTTTCCACTGCCAGCATTGCACTGCTCTCCAAATCAATGGCGTTCCTCACTCGGGATCAGGACGTGCTAGGCAAGCCTCGTGGTGTTGAAGCGCCATACCGTATCCGCAACTACACCGGCTTCAACATCATCATGCAAGCCAAGAGAGAGGGCACCGAAGAGACCACACCCCTGCGTCTTGACGATGGCCAGGAGACTCCTTGGAGCTTTGAGGATTGGGAAAAGGTGCGAGAAAGTCTCTCCGGCGAAAGCCACAGCACTAGCAATGTGGCCATCCAGTTGGAGGGCAGCGGCTTTGACGCAGTCAAGAACATCCGATTCAATCGCGAGGGAGAATTCCTCTATGCCCTCAAACCCAAGACAGATGAGGTGCTGCACAAGCTCATGGTCGATGTGAAACTTGGCACAGACAATGTCAAGTATGTCACTCTGCGCAGCCCGCTGTTGGTTGAGAACGACACCGACATACCAGTTGAGCTTGGCGTCTATGACGCTCAGGAAGGACACCTGCTCAAGATCGAAAAGATCGCCCCTGGCGAGAGCAGGCCTGCGCCCGTTGGCGCGGTCTACACGAAGAGCTTGCTCGTCCGCCCTGATCCAGGGTTTGGATATGGCTGGAGCAATGACACACTCTGGTGGAGAGACCTTCTGAAACGTCCGACCAAGACGTTGATGTGCAAGGGTGAACATGGAGAGCCCTTTTACTTCCAGCTGTCGGCTCGATATGACAAGGCCAATCCGACAACAAGGTAAGCTATGGTTTGATTCACACTTGCGGCTGCTGTACATACTAACATCTGCCAGGACCTACCCGTATATGCGCTTGAAGCTCTCCGCCCCCGTCACCATCGAAAATCTACTGCCGTATGACTTCAAATACAGGATCTACGACAAGAACACCAAGAAAGACTGGTCCAACTTCCTTCGCAAGGGCGGGGTTAGTCCTGTGCACGTTGTCGAGCTGTCCCATCTGCTCCTCCTTAGTATCGATATGCAGGATACCGTCTTCAAGCCAAGCGAATTCGCGATCATCAACTCCGGCACCTCTGAGGACTTCCGCAAGGAGACGAACCTTGTATGCAAGGACGATTCAGGCCTGGCGCTCAATCTGAAGCTGCACTACTTTCGCATTCCCAATAGCGGTGGCGCGTTCAAGGTCACTGTCTACTGCCCCTACATCATCCTCAACAAGACGGGGCTCGATGTAGACATTCGCTCCAAGGGCTTTATGCAGCATGCCAAAGCGGCGGCCGGCCAGCTTTTGGTCGATGTCGATGAAAGCCAGCGCAAAGCCCAACCACTCATGTTCTCCTTTGGTAGCGACGATCACAGAAACCGCGCATTGCTCAAGGTTGCCGATTCCGACTGGAGCAGACCGCAAAGTTTCGACGCCATTGGAAGTACCACCGAAGTGGTGCTCAACTCACCCTCCCGCAATGCCGAGATCCATATTGGTGTCACAGTCGACACGGGCCATGGCAAGTACAAGATGGTGAAGACGGTCACGCTTGCACCGAGATATGTCATCCAGAATAGGCTCGGCGAAGACATCAACATCCGAGAGCCGAGTTCGTCGTCAGTTCTTGAGCTCAAGACCGGCGCTCTTCGTCCGCTGCACTTCCTTCAAAGAGGTGCTGTCAAGCAGCTCTGTCTCTGCTACCCGGGTGTTGATAACCAGTGGACGGCTCCCTTCAACATCTCAGATTTGGGTACCACGCACATCAAGATCGCTCGCGCCGGTCAACGGCAAAGGCTCATTAGGGTTGAGACACTCATGGAGGAATCGACCATTTTCTTGAACCTGACCATGGAAACGAAGAACTGGCCCTTCTCGATGCGGAACGAGAGTGACACTGAGTTCACGTTCTACCAAGCAAATCCGAACATTGACGAGGACGGAATCGAAGACCACTCCGGCTGGCGTCCCGTGCGTTACCGTCTTCCGCCCCGGAGCATCATGCCCTACGCGTGGGACTTCCCGGCTGCCAAAAACAAGGAGGTTTGCATCAGCGCCAATGGCAAGGACCGTCATGTGAAGTTGACAGAAATTGGTAACCTGATTCCGATGAAGTTCGTTGACGCTAATGGCCAGACTAAGGTCATCGACATCAATGTCATCGCCGATGGGCCTACACAGACTCTGATCCTGTCCAACTTCAAGCAGTCAAAGAGTCTGTACAAGCAAAAGTCTAATGCCAGCTCGACAGACCGTAGCATGTTTGAAGCGAAGGAGTTGGATACAGGTGTCACTTTCCGTGCGCAGCTGAGACTATCCGGCATTGGCATTTCGCTGATCAATTCCCAACTGAAGGAACTGGCCTACATGACCTTCAGAGATGTGCAACTTCGATACAGCGATTCACATTTGTACCAGACTATCAGCCTGGCTGTCAAGTGGATCCAAATCGACAACCAGCTGTACGGAGGCATATTCCCCATGATCTTGTATCCCAGTGTCGTGCCAAAGCGCGCACAAGAGATCGAGGCCCACCCGTCGTTGCATGCCATGGTAACTCGTGTCAAGGACGACTCATACGGTGTTGAGTACATCAAGTACGCCACGGTCCTCCTGCAGGAGATGACTGTCGAGCTTGATGAAGACTTCGTCTATGCCGTACTCGATTTCTCAAAGGTGCCGGGTGCATCATGGTCTTCATCCGATGAAGAGGACAAGCTGTGCGATGACAACATTGACGTTCCGCAGCCGAAGCAGCTGGAGGCTGGCCGTGACATCTACTTTGAGGTGTTGAACATCCAACCGATGCAGCTCGACTTATCGTTTGTGAGAACGGAGCGTGTAAACGTGGAGGACAAAACATCATCAAAGAACCCAGTCATGTTCTTCTTCAACGTCATGACCATGGCCATTGGCAACATCAACGATGCCCCCGTTCGGTTTAACGCCCTCATGCTCGAGAACATGCGCGTCTCTGTTCCGGTTCTCATCCAGAATATCTCGAATCACTACAGCCAAGAGGCTCTCTACCAGGTACACCACATTCTGGGAAGTGCCGATTTCCTGGGCAACCCGGTTGGTCTGTTCAACAACATCAGCTCTGGCTTCGCCGATATCTTTTACGAGCCATACCAAGGTCTCATCATGTCCGATAGGCCTGAAGATTTCGGCATTGGTCTAGCCCGTGGCGCCGGTTCCTTCTTTAAGAAGTCCGTTTTCGGCTTCAGTGACTCTTTCTCCAAGGTCACTGGTAGTTTCGCCAAGGGTCTCGCGGCTGCCACCATGGATAAACAATTCCAGGACCGTCGCCGCATCACACGTGCTCGCAACCATCCCAAGCACGCCCTCTTTGGCGTCACCGCCGGTGCCAACAGCCTGTTCACCTCGGTTGCATCGGGCGTTGGAGGTCTTGCCCGCAAGCCGCTCGAAGGTGCAGAGCAGGAAGGTGCTCTCGGCTTCTTCAAGGGAATTGGCAAGGGCGTGGTTGGTCTGGCAACCAAACCGGCCATTGGTGTCCTAGACTTTGCCTCCAATGTTAGCGAAGGCGTGCGCAACACCACCACGGTCTTTGACGGGTCCGAACTCGACCGCGTTAGACTACCGAGGTATATCCCCCCGGACGGTATCATCAGGCCATACAGTCAACGTGAGGCGCTAGGCCAGAGCTGGCTCAAGCAAATCGACAACGGCAAGTACTTCGATGAGCAGTACATTGCCCATCTTGAGCTGCCAACCGAGGATAAGGTGGTTATGGTTACATTTGCACGGATCTTGCTCATCAGGAGCAGGAAGTTGCAGACGGAGTGGGATGTGCCACTGAAGGATGTGCAGACCATTGCGAAGGAGAGGACGGGCTTGAGCTTGACGCTGAGAGGAGGAACCAATGGACCCTTTATCCCCATTGGAGAGGAAAGTGGAAGGACGTTTATATACCGCCAGGTGGCGATTGCTGTGGAGGAGTTCAATCGCCGGTTCCGGGGTTTGGAATGAGGAAGGGGGGAAGGGGCTGATGAATGATGCAATGCGGTGTTACACAAACGCGATGACGGTATGAGACAGGGACAGTCAGTGTTGAAAGACATGCTCCTTTTTATTGTTTTCCTTGTCTTGTTACGATGCTATGAGGAAAAGAAAAATATGGATATGAGCTGTGGTGGTTGTTTGGTTTTTGCGTTCCACGCTTTGATGATTTGGTTAGCTGTGAAGAAGTAGGAAGGTCAGGGTTTTGTTGATGATAAACGATGCACGATTCCCCTAGAACCAAATTCTATATGTTATGTTCTCACAATATCCTCGCAAAAGGCACAAGTCGCTACGGTTTGTCTCCAGCGTAGTTCTCATCGATGATGTCTTTGTTCGAGATCGTCAGCACGCTCTTAAGGTTTGCATCCAACCAAGCTCCTTGAAGGCCCGTCTACTCCCCAGCACCAATCCTCTCCAACAACCTCCTCATCATCACCCCGGCATTATTCCCCTGCACATGCCCCAACCGGTACACCTCACTCGCAGGTAACGGCACATACTCCACCCCTTCCACCCCCTCCTGCAACGACAGCCAGCTGGCGAGGAGTAAACCCTCAACCAGCCACAGGGACTTTTCTCCTTCGTCTGTGAAAGGTCCTGACCCTTCCTTTGCCTGATCTCTACCACTTGTTGCTGGTGCTGGCGATAGAGGTACGGCTGTGCATGGGGTGGGGGTTATTGGGGTTTGCGGTTCCTGTTGTCGCTGTTGTCGCTGCTGGGCAAGCGCACACGCATCTTCTAGGCGGTCTATCCAATCTAGGTAGGAGTCGAACCACGAGTTGGAGTTGGTATGTGAGCTGGAGGGGGAGGGGGAGGGGTGGTGGTAGAGGGATTGGAGGTGGGATTCTTTGACGCGGTGGAGGCGGAGTTCATGTCTGCTGCTGCTGCCGTCGCTTGGTTGATGTTGAGGTTGAGGTTGAGGTTGAGGTTGGGTAAACGCGGAAGCGGAAGCGGTGTAATACATGTGCGAGGAACACTTGGCGTCTAGACCGGGGCGGATGTAGTATTTGATCTTTGGTAGCGAATTGGACTTGTTGCCGGTGATATTCCGGTGGCTTTGGGTTTGGCTTGATCTTCGCATTAAAGTTGGCGTTGACACTGTTGACCTGAATGGTGTACTCCTAGCAGGTGTTATGGTCGCTCCACCTGTTCCCATTCCCGTCCCCAAGCCTAATGGCACGGGGCTGGACAGCACCCCCTCGATACTTCCATGTGAGTGAATGGGAACGGAGACGGGGGAAGAGAATGCGAATAGTTGCTGTGACTTGATGGGCGTGGCACTGTCGAAAGGGTCGGTGTACTGATTTTGAGGTGCTGGTGTTGGTTTGCGGAGAGTGATGGTGATGGAATCGTCGGGCTCGAGGGAGAGCACGAGGCCGTAGTCTGTTTCGAATGAAAGGCTGAAGTTTCGGCTGACTTTGTCCTTGGCCTGGGAAGCTGTGGCTGCTGTGGTGCAGAGAAGAAATGCCAGGTCTGTGTTTGTGAGTGTTCTTGATGTTCGTGACATTTTGTTTGTTGTTATGGCAGGATTCGGGGGTGAGGGATTGATGGATGAACGAGGGTAAAGACACTGTCAGATTTTGGAACAACGGTGGCTAGGAGCCATAAGGATATATGAGGGCAAGGCTATAATTCATTCTGATATAGCTGAAGCAGAAAAATACCTGGCAAGTGAATGTGCGGGGTGAAAAGATGTAGGGTTGTGCTGATGCCGAGTCTTGAGCCTGATCTGAACAGAGAGGCGCAGATGATGGTCATGAATCAAACAAATATGACGATACGGACTGAAGCAATTCTCTTCCCACCACGATCACAGGTGAAACTCCTCCCTTTCTTACTCTCTCATACACACATCTCCCTCAGCCGTAGAGGTAAACTTAGCAGCGGCACGGTTTCATGTTCAAAGAAAAGATCTGAAAGACGACTTCTAGAAGCCAAATTAAGATCGGAGCCACCCGGACGCCAGTCAAGATACCAGATCTTCTGATGCAAGATAGCGGGGCTTAAAACCTGCTCATGGTGTGTGTGGGCTGGACTTCGTTGCAACGTGCTGTGGAACGGACTCGATTGGTCGTGGATGACGGTTACAAAAAATTGTTGCTACCCACCAAGTGATCCTCATTGGCTTCTCTAGCCGCTCAGTGTCAGCTCTCAGAATAGCACGGAGGAGGAGGAGGAGGCTATCACCCTCCCAGTGGTCCGCTGGGTCTGGTGTTGGCATGATCTGTGGATAGTAGGTATATGTCTACTGGTGATGATGGTAGGGTAGTAGGTTGTAGGTACAAGTACCTAGTAAAGACGCAGTTTCATTCGAGGTAGGGATCTTGGTATAGCTTTTTGGTATTATAGGCACAGAATATTTCCTCATTCATGACCTGAAAGTCTGTGCTGCGGGTAGTTCCGCGTGCCGTCTATGTCCATCCAGCTCATAAACCCAGATCTGTCCCGCTACCTCTGCAGGGTTGCTATGGGAATAGTTCAAATCCACACCTGCCACCTCCTCTACCGCAGGCGGTGGTGATCGATACCGGTGATTGTCTTGCAACTCACTGACACCCATATATGACACCCATATATACGCCTGCTGCTTTAAATTCGTGAGCCACCTCCATTTCTGCTACTCCTGCTGCTGCCGGCCATTTCACCTGCTACCAAGCTCTCCTCGGGTGAAATAGCCTTAGCTGCTGACCGTCTTTTTCAGAGAAATAAGAAAGCCGTTGCAGCAATCAGCGCGATGCCAGCTAAACCGCCGACCGCTCCACCGACGATATCGCCCACGTTAGCCTTAGATTCCGCTGCTAAGGCATCATCACCCGTGGGAACATCGGAGTCGGTACTTCCATTACCACTGCCGCCCCCCGTAGTAGTACCGTTGCCAGGAGATGACTCGCTTTTGCTGCACGCCTCGGTAGCCGTGCCGTGGGTGATGGAGACCAAAGAGCTCTTGGTGGTAGGATTGGCCTGCCATAGGCTGAAGGTTTCAGCGTCATGGTCGACCATCAGGTAAGCCGAGGTGAAGAACAAGCGACCGAGTGTGGCAGGTCTGCCGGTGGAAGAACATGAACCCAGCTTGGCGATGGGCAACTCCATGCGAGTCGGCTCCGTGATGAAAGACCCATTGCGCGCGCTTTCTTCGGAGGGGACGATGAGCTGGTTGTTAGGGATTTGGATCTTTAGACCGTCTTGGAGGACTATGGTCAGGTCACCGGCGTAGTATCTAAAGCGGTCCTGTCGGTCAGATCATGTTGCCTCCAGCACTTGCCACCGAAGACGGAATTTGGTGGAGAAACTTACGACGGATTATCAGATTGCGTATAGACTTGCCCACCATAGTAGAACCCATACGATTGAGCGCGGCTGACCATATTAGTAAGTTCTTCGAAGTTGCTAATGACACTGTTGGGCAACTCTGCAAGCAAACTGCTTCTGCGGCACGATGCACACTGGGAGAGCAACGTTGTGCGGCATTATGCTTCTGTCATTTCCGTTTTCAAAGTTAAGAATAAGGTCCGTGATGGTGACCTTCATCCCTGTCCAACATCCGGTCGACTCGGTGTAATCCAGTTTCCGCGTGTAGGGCTTTCCTATAACCTTTTCCTCGTCGTACCCACCAAACACAACCGAGCCGTCATATGCCGCAGAGGACGGCCACTGTCGCCCCCAGAAGAATGACCATATCCGCGAAGAAATCTTCTTGGCTTGCACAAGAGCATTGAGGTAGGTTGAGTCGGAACCTAGGCCCAATGCATTGAGGGTAGAGTAGCCGGTGTCCCATTTTTGGCGCGAGATGCCGATGGGCATGGTCACGGAGCTGTCCTTGGAGCCCCCGAAGTGCTCCGTGCCGGCCAAGAAAGTATCGAAAACCTTGGACACGTTGGACTCTGATCCCGAAGCGGCCAGTTCTACCGGGGCACCACCGGCGGACACAAGATCGGTGTTTTTGGTGAACGTGGTTGAGTCTTCATATTGGAACACGCCTCCTCTCCGCACCAGGGCAATCTCGCCATTCCACATGAAGCTTCCATCCCGCAGCAGCTGTTTGTCGTAGATGATGGTGTTGTTGAGGTCCCTGAAAGTCAAGATATTAAAAACAGCCGGAACCTCATGCTCTTTTTCACACCCAGCAAACTTACGGCCAGGGGTTCATCAGGATGGTCTGTTCGGGGGTTCCGATGGTCATACGGATGCCTCTCATGTACGAGTCGAAGACATCTGGGTCGATCTGACGCTGAGTGATAGGAAAAGACAAGGGCGCAGGACAGTCGGCCCCCAGGGCATTGACAGCCCAGAGGGCAAGGAGAAGTGTCAACGCCCCCGAAGACATGCTGCTCGAAGCGACACGGGGTAAGATGGGTGTCAGTGTCTAACGAGTCAAGGAAGAGGCAAAATGTTGGGTAACATTGAATGGCAAGGGCAATCAAGGACCAACAAACATCAGGCAAACAAAGGCAGAAACCGTCAAGAAACAGATAGGGGCACATGCGGCAGTGGGGCTAGCCAAAGACTGAAAATTGTCTTTGATCGTTGTATATGCCCATTCGTGTCGATGGTTGTCAGGAAGAGGCAAGAGTTGTCGATGTAAACAGAACGAAAAGCACAGGACTTTCATAAAATGCACAAGGTAACCTGGCATAAACGGCGGTTACTGACCCAAGCCCGAGTGTTTGATTGGCCAATTGGTGCACGGATCTTGTGATCTTTCCCCGCCAAGCCGCACCACACTTCCTTACGTAATGCGCACCAAGCCGCAGTGATTCATCTGATTCAATCTGCCCCTGAGCATCAACGATCAACACAGCACCGTCCAAAAACACCAACGTCGCAGCTGCCGAACAGTGCGCAGCCCTGACAGCAAGGGATCGGTTAATTATCCGCCAACATGGTTACAGCCAGTACGACGAAATTGCCGCCTGAAACCTCTTGTGAAGCGGAGGCAGCGGATGTCCTCATCTTCCATCAAGACCAAATCCGGATACAATCGAGACATGATGAGCGCTGAAATGGAGGTGGCCGCTGATCTCTCCCGCGCTTTCAACTTCTCCCGCACTCGACCCCCGCAAACCCCTTGGCACACGCTGTGCCAGGGCAGCTTCAGCGGCTTCCGTTTGATGTTGGGCGGATGGAACGTCGCTAAACGCAAACAAACCGCCCTTGCACTATAACAGAGACCCGCACACTGTGTTCAGCAGACAATGACACAACGCGACTGTGGCATCGCCATCCTGCCAGCAATGGACCACGACCACAACCGCAACCGCAACCGCGCTTCACGGCTCAAGAGCGCCAACGACACCAGACGACAATTGTTTGTCGTAGCCATGAACACGGGCAAGCCGCCCTTGCAGACACTTGAACGCATTGAAGGAACATGACTTCCTCCTCCGACTCCTTCCTCTCCTTTCTCTCCAGACTCCGTCTGTTTCGCAGAAAGATGTCCAACCAAAAGCAACTACGGCTCATCTTCGCCGTCGCCGTCTTCCTGCTCTTCGTCTTCATCCTCCACCCGAGCACATCGCCCGACCTGCCGACACCCAGCTCGCGAACCCACCCCAAGTCGTCGTCGTCGATCCCACCACACCACAGGGCRCACAGGCCGCCGCCGAAGAAAGGGCGTGTCATCAAGTTCAAGCCAAGCAGCTTCAACTGGACAGCCGCCAAGCAGTTCCACCCCGTCGAGATCACGTACAAACTCCCGACCGGAACCCCCAAACCGCTGAACCTCGTCCAGCACGACTTCTCCGACTATGCCCACGATTCGATCACAAAGAAGCGTCAAAAGGCTGTTCGCGACGCCTTTGTGCGCAGCTGGAATGGCTACAAGGAACACGCCTGGCTTCGCGACGAGCTCGCCCCYGTGACCGGCGGCGGCAAGACCACGTTTGGCGGCTGGGCAGCAACTGCTGTAGACGCGCTCGATACCTTGTGGATCATGGAGCTTTGGGACGACTTCTACCTCGCCGGTAATGCTGCCGCTCAGCTAGATTGGCAGAATACCACCGAAACGGCCGCCAACATGTTCGAGACCACCATCCGTTACCTCGGCGGCCTGCTCGGTGCCTACGATCTCAGCGGCGAGAAGGCCTTGCTGGACAAGGCGCAAGAGTTGGGCGATATGCTGTACATGGGCTTCGACACCCCGAATCGCATGCCTGGGTTCTGGTTCAACTTTGAGGATGCGAAACGGGGAGTGCAGGTCGCTGGTACCAATGACCCCTCAGCCTCCCCTTGCTCGCTGTCGCTCGAGTTCACCCGTCTTTCCCAGTTGACGGGCGATCAAAAGTACTATGATGCCATCACCAGAATCTCCAACTTCCTCAACAGGACACAGGGCGAGTCCAAGCTGCCTGGCATGTGGCCGAGGAATATCAACTTCCGTGAAGAGCGCGTTGATCTCGAAAGCGGCTTCACCATCGGCGCCCTTGCCGATTCCTTGTACGAGTATATGCCGAAAATGCACGCTTTGCTGGGTGGTCTGTCGCCGTTGTATGAGAAGATGCATCGTGGCGCCATGGATGCCGTGACACAGCACCTTCTTTTCCGGCCAATGCTCCCCGCGGAGGAAGCCAAGGTCCATGACATCCTGTTCGTGGGCGATGCGCATGTGCATCCGGATCGTATCGACCGGGTGCCCGAGGGACAGCACCTCACTTGCTTCGCAGGCGGTATGTTCGGGCTCGGTGGTAAGCTGTTCGACATCAAGGAGCATGTCAAAATCGGCGAGCGGTTGGCGCGCGGCTGTGGCTGGGCCTACGATGCCTTCCCAACCGGCGTCATGCCCGAGATCTTTACCATGGTGTCCTGTGATTCCTGGGATGTACCCTGCAAGTGGGACGAGGAGAAGTGGAAGGCGCACGATAACAAGGAACTGAAAAAGGGGTTCGCCAGTGCGCGCGATGCTAGATATATCCTGCGGCCCGAGGCCATCGAAAGCATCTTCTTGCTGTACCGCATGACAGGCAAGGGAGACCTGCGGGATCTGGCGTGGCAGATGTTTGAAAGCATCGTGAAGGCGACGGAGACGGAGCTGGCCTATTCGGCAATTTCTGATGTGACGGTAGATGGACCGACCCAAAAGATGGACTCGATGGAGGTAAGTTGCTCGGGCATCGAAGCAATCTTCGGGAATGATATCAGCTAACGGACTGTGCTGCAGAGCTTCTGGTTAGCCGAGACACTCAAGTACTTTTACTTGATCTTTTCCCCTCCAGATCTCGTTGACTTGGACGAATACGTTTTCAACACCGAAGCGCATCCCTTCCTCCGACCGACGCCGTCAAACCCCGCTACACCGTGAAGCGCATTAGAGATCTTATCGTCTGGTCCCATCGAACCACGGTGACGGCGCGCCGAGAACATTATTCGTCAAGAAAGAACTCGGCCTCGGCAAAGCCGGTCGGCCAGGCACTCACCAGAGGCTTCAATATCGGGGTGACTTTCACAGGACGCGATAGGTCATTCCATGGGAGTCGTGACATATGGAGCGCAGCTGGAGGCTTGAGAGAGGCGCGTGCCGACTTCAATCTGCCGCCGGACATGTCTGGGACTCTTTATACAGCTCATCCACGGAGCTTCAAGAGTCTCTACCTGGTCAAGCACATCGGATGAGGGTGACGCGCAAATTTGATGCTCATCAAGCGGCAAGTCGCAGTTCGAAACCAGTCATCCTCAACACTGATAGGACGGCGAGTGAGGCACTAAGTCTAGTGCTGACGGCGAGTACCCACGTCAGGAACAGTGTACCGTTAGTCGCGCAGGCTCAAGCCCGCACGGTTCTTGGATAGATCATTTGTCGACATAGATAGAATATGGGAGTTCAGGCGTTTGTTGTAGTCATATAGTTGCTTTGGATTTTACAGACCGGCGCAGTTAGTTTTTTGTATTTCGTCGTGCTTTGCAGTCAAGATTGCGATCACGATGTTCATAAGATCGAAGTCAGAAACAGCACAGTACCTCCAGCGCTATAGGTACAGTGGGCTCCCGCGGTACCTACAGGTGTCTTCTGGGATCATCCCAGCGCCGCATACGAACCCCACCAAGACTCTTTCAACGTCACTTCATCTCGATCCTAGGAGATGGTGTCGCCGGACACTCCAAGCTTCTTACATCACCCATCTATGTTTCTAGAGACCTCATCCTTAATCGGGAACCGGGAAGCGCCGTGGCTTCAATTCCATCCCAATCCCCATTGCAAGACAAGACAAGACAAGCCTCCCTGGCGCAACCACTGCCCGCGGCCGGCGGTTAAAGCACCACACAAAATCCGAAGCATCAAGTGTCGCAGACCCCTCGTGCCCCTGGATGCCAACCAATTACAGCGTCTCGGCTCGCTAGTCGCAACGGTTCCAACTCCCAAGGGGTCGGCGCCCGGGCTGCCGAACGTAACGAACGGGCTAGGTGATATCGTATCACCCTTTCAGGTCTGTTCTAGGTGCCGTCTCGAAACCTTCTGTTCAGTTCATTCAGTGAAGGATTGAGAAGGGGGTTGTAAGATATGTACAGTTAAGCATGGAGGGAAGGGTTTACGATGAAGCAACGGTGGTCCCAGTTTGTGGTCCCAGTTTGGGGTCGACCTGACGGATGGTGACCCAGAGGTATGTAGGGTAGGGAGTCCTAGGCTTGTTTGTGTGTACATGGACTTGCTTGCATCCGAGAACCGATGGGGATGGGGGTTTTTCTTGGTGTGGTGTTTGATATTTTGGGACTGGAGGACATCCATCTTCCCACGCCATTTCCATTGCTTTTTCCTTTCCAAGTTTCTTGAGCCAACTCGTCGGGTTTTCTTTCTTCAATTGCTTTCTGTCAATTTTTTTCTTCGCCTGCTTCCTTCCCTTCTCAATCGACATTGCTGGACATTGTTTACGTTCTTTGGTCGCTGGTTCGAACAAACCTTCCCGTCCTTACCTCTCTACTCGTCGTTTTCTATTCTATCGGTTCTGGGAGCCTTCCATTCGCTTCATATTCGATACCTACGATTCACTTCTTTCCGGGTTTTTCTTTCTCGATTCTAACGACGTCAAAGAGAGCAAGCTACAGCCGCGATACCGCTAACTTGAGTCAAACCGCGTATTATACCCGCCTGTCACAGCAAATCTGTCCTTAGGCATACCCATCGGTGAAGAAAGAGACCGGAGTCAAATCCAAAGGCAACTACTCAACCGGAACCAAAACGTGAGACCAACCAGATCCATACCATACATCCGATCCGAGCATACCTCATCGCCTAAATCCTCACCGTCCCTACGGCATCCTAAACGCTCGCTGCATCGTCATCACCAACCCACGAGAAAAAAACACTTAACTTCCCTAACCAATCAACCCCCTTTCCCATTATTTTCTCTTGAAAATGGGTCAAAACCTCTCCCTCTCCGAACCCTTCGCCGACACCTCGGGCGTGGTCCTCTCCCCCAACGACCGCCACGCCGACATCATCGTCGGCGTGACATGGGCCTGTTCGGCTTACGGCATCGGCGTGATCTTTTGCGCCGTCAAGCTTCTGGAGCGGTGGGCCGGGGAGCACGGCGAAAAGGGAGTCAATCTGGCAAGCGTGGTGGGAGCTTTTCTGTGCGGATCAGCGTGGCCTCTGGTGCTTGTTTATCTGATGGTTACGGAGAAGGAGGTGACGAGGAGGGGGGTGCAGGGGTATCCTGGGACAATTGGGGTTGGGAAGGTTTAGAGGGTCGATAGGGTATCGGGAGGGTTTGGGAAAAAGGTACAGGGGGGAGAGTTGGGAGGGAAGGT
>RANY01000561.1:0-23570 GCA_009805235.1 Neurospora pannonica FGSC 7221 | reverse complement strand
GGCGACCGGCGGGGTGTGGACCCGTTTCCGCACGTGGGGGACCCGACCTGGGCCCGGGCGGGCTTTCTCCGTTCAACAGTGGACCAAACAAAGCAGTGGGCAGTTGTGGGGCTCTCGCTTGCGCGTTGCCCGATGTCATTTCAGCCAATCTCCGCTTATCCTCCATTCGGCGGCTCCGTTCGCCCATCTTTTGCCCAATTCTGACATGTGACTTGTCTTTCAAGATGAAGGCAATCCCAATTTTTGGTTTGCTTTGCTGCTAGTAGAGCTAGTAGAGACTAGAGAAGACGTTTGTTGTTCTGTGGAAGCATGACCATTTTGTTGACTGATAGGTATCTTTTGCTTTCGCCAACCGAACCGTCTTTTGACGTGACAGCTTTCCCCAATTCCATTCAGCTGCAAGGCCGGCTCCTGGGGCACCTGGGCACCGCCTGCTGCATGCAATCGCTGTGCGCCATTCTGTCATGGTTGCCCTGCCGGAAGCGCAGCCGGTTGAGCGGTCGTGCATTTGGGGGACGGCCCCAGGGCTCCCCGTTGGGCCGGTTGCTAACAAACCGCGCCTAGCGGGGAAAATAGTCTGCACAAAGTTTTCCATCACAGCCAATCCTATGCGCTGATCCTTTCCAATTTCTGGAAAAGCAAAAAGGGGCATTTTGCACCCCTGTTGTCCATCTGAACAGAACAAGACTCATTGTCTTTTGTCCAAGCAGCAACAGAAAGAAACCGGGCGGTTGCGCGTGAGTGCAGTGCTGATATACTACCACCAGACAGACAGACAGCTTTGTTGTTTTATACTTCCATTGCTATATGCTCTCATCGACGGGTGGTTATCGATGATCGTATCCATCGCGAAATGTCATCCCTCCCTTGTTGACAGCGGAAAGGCCAAGATCCGGTGACGAGAGACAAGATCGTGCCGAAGGAAGATTACATCCATGCCTTGTTGCTGTGCTTGTCTGGGCTCTCTGTTTCCAACCTGCCGGGTATTACAGCGTAGCAGTGTGCATCATAGCCAGCATCATAAACAAGCATCATCGTCAACGCCGTCTTCTTTCCGGAGAACGCCGGGGGTCATGAAGCGCACATCATATCCCCAAACAGGCCAAAGCTCCAAAGGGGGTTGCCGTTGCTTGTGTGAACAAGGTGTCAAAGTCCCAAAAGGTTGCAACTTTCCCCTGGTGACCGTCGCATTCAACGCACGAGGGCTCTTCCCCGGGAGGTCCCATCGCTTGCCCATGCATGTCACCCCCTGTGAAAGACGGACAGGGCAGTGGGCATCCAATTGCGGGCAAGATGAAAGGTGGGTATCGGTCCAAATCAAATTCAATGAACCCCGGAAAGGAACAACGAATTGGTTGCAAAATACGGCGCATCTGGACTCTTGCTCTCTCCCATTGATATTGATACGAGTCCATTCATCATCTCCCGTCCTCTTTTACATCTTGAAAGCTGAGCCGGTTTTCTTCCCTTTTGGCACACGTTGTTCCTCATCTCTCACTTTTTTTTTTTTTTTTTTTGGAGGTTTGCCAATCAAGGTACTATTTTCAACGCCCCTCTTTTTTGGTGTTCTTTTGGGGAAAAAAACAAAAACATCATCACAATCCATCTTGGCCAACCACGCCACTTCTCCCTTGCGAGCCAACGCATCGACTCGAAAGAAACACTGGACTAAAACGCACGCTCGCTCGCTCGTTCGTTCGCTCGTTGTTTGCTTCTACGGCACCGCACTGCAGTTGATACAACCAGCACATCGGACTAAAAACAACCTTCTTTTTTTCAGTCCCTTTTGCAGTCTCTCTCTCGGCCTGACTTCGCCCCACTCCCTCGCTTCCTGGTTTTCCGTCAAACGTGACGTCGAACCAAACTTTCTTGCGACGACGCGCTCGCACCTAGGGGTAGAAAAAAAAGGAAAAAAAAAGGAGGGATCCCACCTCGCATCACATCACCACCACTCACCAGGAACAAGGCCGGATCATCGCCGTGTGCGCCCACCCCTCCTTTTTAGGCTCGACCCAAACTTTGTTTATCTTGCAACCCACCTCGACCCAACCGACCGACCCCCGCCCTCTTATACGGAGCTGTCCTCGTCTACCATCAAATATCTTTCAGATTGCTCCCACCCAAATCTTCATCTTTTTCTGACTCTCCTTTCGGAATCTTACCTAAGGATAAGCCAACTTCACCACTTCTTATTCAATTGCAATATCAAATCGGGCACAGCAAGGAGCCCCTTTTTTCCAATTCCCATAATCACAATACATAACTGGAGAAGCCTTTCCCCAGCTAGTTACATCAACCATCTATCACCAAACAAGAGCACGACTATTCCACCACAAAACCAGCAGACTTCAAAAATGCCATCCCAAAACCCCCGTAGCCACGGGCACTCAGCCTCGACCGGCTCCGTCAAAACCGCCGGCGCCTCCATTTCCTCCCCCACACAAGGAGGCACTCGTCAATCCCAACAACCACCGGTCCCCATCTCCATCACCATCTGCGGCGACGGCGGCTGCGGTAAATCCTCCATCACCCTGCGTCTCGTCCGCTCGCAATGGACAGAAGACTACGACCCGACCATCGAAGACAGCTACTCCATCACGCGGCGCATCGACGGCGTCACCTACCACCTGAGCTTAACCGACACAGCGGGCCAGGAAGAGTACCGCGGCATGTGGGCCTCGTCCAACTTGGGAGCCGACGCCTTCCTGATGGTGTACGACATCACGTCGCGCGACAGCCTTGACGCGCTGCAGTATTTCAACGACTTGATCGATATGGAGGCCGAGACAAGGGCGGATAACGCGGCGAGGGCGCGCCGGGCGGGATTATCTCCGGCGCAGATAAGCGGGAGCATGTCGAATCGGTATGCGACTGGTTCGAACATGGGCGGAGGAGCAGGGTCGGGGGCGAAGGCTGTCCCGCCGGTCAAGATTGTGGCGGGAAATAAGTGCGATTTGTCGGAGAAGCGAGTAGTCCCCGCGGCGACGGGACTGGAGTGGGCTAGGCAAAGGGGGTGCGGGTTCATGGAGACGAGTGCGCGGTTGGAGGTTAATATTGAGGAGACGTTTGCGCTGATTGTGAGGAGGGTGGTGGAGCAGAGGAGGTTGGCGGAGTTGGGGATTACGGGCGTGGATCAGGAGGCTGCGGAGGAGTTGTTGGGGAGCAGTAGGGGGAGGACGAAGCCGTTGAGTCCGTTGCCGACTAAGGATGGGAAGGAGGGTGGGTTGGATGAAAAGGGTGGGAGTAAAAGGAAGAGGGGAGGGGCGAGTAGGTTTTTGAGGAGTTTGAAGTGCTGGTAGGACCAGAAGGACTAGAAGGAAAAGGAGTCGTTAGCACAAGGAGCATTGGTGGATTCCTGGTTGTAGCGGGTTGGTTACTTGGCTTGGCTCACGCTTTTGATGCTTCTTTTTTGTTCGCTGCTCCTGCTGCTAGGCAAAACTTGATGGATATTGTCGTCAATAAGGGCTGGGCCTTGATTCGCCCTTTATTCATGGTACTACTGGGAGCGCTGGGATCGGAGTCGTGGAGCAGGAGTTTATCGGTCGGGTCGGCATGTCTTCTTTCTGTTTTGTTTATTGCTGCAGGCGACTCAAAAAGGGAGAGATACCATACGATGGAGTTTATTTGCCAGTTTGTTAGCTTTATTTCCATGTCATGTCTTGCCTTCCCTCATTGTCTTGTTGCTTACGATGCTTGGTCTTGCCGTGCATTGTTATCTCTTCCAGAGCTCCGTTAAGTTGAGCTGAAGGAGGACCGTTGATGGTTTGATGTCCAGCAGAATATTTCGGACATAAACAATTCTACACCATCTCGGCCAACCAAGGCGCCACTTGAGCACGATATCCGAACGCAAAGGGTTGTTTGTTCTTGTTTCACGGGGTTTTCAGCACATTAGAGATGATGAAAAGATGACTTAAGAGGTCCGTAGACACAATCTTGGACTTTGACCGACCATCTTCAAAATGACTAGGCCAACATATGGGACAGTGTGTTTGAAATTTCCCTGGAACCCGTTGAACAAGAACAGACGTCAATTTGAAAATTATCTGAGGAGCCGCGAAAACAAATTGTTCCTTTATCCACCACTTCCAACTCCCTGAGCAAGCCTAGTACTTGTCGTTCTGAGCCTTGCGAAGGTCGAACACGCGAATGGCCTCATGGGCAGCCTTGACACCGCTGAGAGCCATGGCTCCGAAGGTAGGCCCTGTGATTACCCAAGATTAGCATGCAACTTGAACAACCAAGGGACAGCTCAACATACCCATGCGGTTGGCACCATCAATCTCCGACAACTCCATACCGCCAACAATCAGACCCGGGACGATCTCGCGGGTGTTGTTGACAATAGCATCCTCGGCGGATTGCATATCCAGTCCGCGCATGCCGTTCAGGCGCTCCATCTGCTTCATGCTAACCAAGCGCTTGACCGAGAAGGCACCGAAAGGACCATCATGGCCCGTGGTGCTGATGATAACGGGAGCGTTGATGGTGTTGGGGTCCATGCAGCTCTGGTCATCGTGATGCATCGACACGAGGGTCCAGTTGGTCACCACACCCGCAATCCTCACCTTGGCCTCGTCCTCGGCCTCGCCATCATCAGATGACGAGGAAGACTCAGCATGGTGCTTCCTGGTGATCAAGTCCTCAACGGTCGTGGCGTTGAACAGCTTGACATTGGGCCTCTCCAAGACCTTGCTCAGCACGGTCGAAGTGAACAGAGCGGCATGCTTGACCACCACGTAGTCACCCTCGTCCTCRTACGGCACGCCGACCTCGTCCAAAAAGACATCGGCAGGCTTGCGCATCACCATGGCGCTGAAGAGCTGTCCGCCCAACCAGGCGCCACCGCCCGGGGCGACGCCCGCTTCGATCATGGTGATGCGCAGGTCGGGCCGCAGAGTGGACAAGACGTAGGCGCACGAGAGGCCGCAAGAGCCGGCGCCGACAATGACAATGTCGGACTCGGCGTGGGCGTCCAGGTCAGCAAAGTATCGGCGGGTCATGGCGCGCGAAACAGTGGATTCGCGAATGGGGGAAAAGGTGAAGGCATCAGTACCAAGGGTGGGCATGAGCTCGAGAAGAGGCTTGGACAAGCCCCTGGCATCACGCTCGACGGTGGCATCGTTCTTGCCGACGGCCTTGAGACCGACGTTGACAAGAGTGGGGATGCTCTGCGACTCGAGAACGGAGGGAGACATGGTGATCGAGAGTTATCTGGGAATGTTAGGATGGCTGTACAGGGGAAGGGGGAAGTAGGGGGAGGAAGTTGAAGCATGATCCTTTCGCTGGTATTATCCAGATCAAGTTCGTCGCCGTATATTCTCAGCCTATACCTCTCCCCTGGGCACAGGTCACCTGCTGCTCTTTGCTGGAGCAGCGAAGCAAGCAACCTATACCCAGGGGAGAAGTTGGCACCGGCTCATGCATTCAGATAGTTACCTCTGAAAGTATGTTTGAACGTAATCGACTCATGGTATAATCATCCAGCCAAATGGGAGTCCATGGCTTCAGCTCCTCCTGGAACGATGGTTTGTGCCATCTTGGTGGAGGAGGTGGTGGGTGGTCTGTACCCTTGTGTTGAGTATCTGCTTGCATAAGGGTATTAGTATGTCAATGCTTGAGGTTGGAGGAGACAGGATGCGAGTAAGCACGATGATACTTGCGTGTTGGTACTAATCTGGATGGTAGTCCTTGGAACCGACGGAGATTGTTGATGCCAGAGATGAGGTGGTTGACGGTAGAAGAGAGGAGGGGAAAGAAGAGGCAGACATTGTGGGGGTAGCTGTTGCCCTTTTTATCATTACTTGAGCTAAGGTAGGTGCACTCGTACGCTGCCTGCTCCCGGTCCAGTTCGAGCTGCATCACCTTCCTTGCATTCTCTTGCCCCTCTTTCTTTCCTCCAACTGACATCGTACCCGACTTCAAGAATTGCGGTTATCTGAACATGCCACCTTCCCTGCTTCCCGTGTCCCCTCAATAACGCATGGTTATCTTGCCTTCCTTTCCCCCTCTTTTGCCAAAGTTCCACGGCATTGACGATCCTCTGATGATCATCCAGTCTATTCCATCATTGCTTTTCTCTCGTTGAGCCATCAAGTTACCCCTCTTCATCCCGTCCTTGTCCAACAACCGTTCGCTCGTTATCTCGATTCTCGACAGTGCGCGGCTTGCAGACGTCAATGCGTGAACCGAACACCCCACTCTGGATGTCGGATGAACTCGCTGATGGCGTGAATATGAGGAAAGCAAACCGGGTAACTACGGCACATCAATTCCTCTAGCCGTCGGTCCAGATCCGAGAACTGAGGTCGCAATTAAAGAGCTGCAGCTCTCCATGATAGCGTTGGATGAGTGGTACCGCCGTGTGACAAAGTCCGACATCTTGCCGACGCCGAGAACCTTAACGGCCCGAACGTTCCCTTCCCCTTCTTGGCTACCACTGTCAGTATGTTCCACTGTCCACCGGGAGTACTACCCGCCGTCTACAAAGAGCTAACAGAGAGGAGACCTTTTTGCGGTATGTTCTCTTCATGGAAAGATATTATTAAGGTCCTACTAACAAGCAGCAACATTACAGACGTTAACTCTACCGACAGGCTTTTTCGTTTCTCCATAATGTTTTCCATACAGCCGTATCCCCACTACTATCCATGACTAACACGCATGCTTTCCTCGCTTCGCCTCGCTTCTGAATAACAGGAACATGAAACTCCCTCATCTCCATCTCATTACAACATTATTGACATATTCGCAGACCAAAAAGGCAAATCCCTCACATCTATTGAACCACACTTTAGTGTGGGGGTGAGTGTGATAGTGTGACTGAAGCGGGGCAAATCGACCTCAAGACTTCCGCCAGGTTTTGCTCAACCGAGCAAGACCATTACGAGGTACCCAAGTATTCCAAGGACCACCCCAGCACTGGCACGCCTGGCCTCCATGTTCGAACCAGGAGCACCGGCTAAAACAGGACTGTACTCTGGCCCGGCCGCGGTTGTCGGGCGATATGGGACAGCTGTATTGGTGACTACCACCGGATCCGGGTCCGGAGCTGGCACCGGTGCTGTTGGAGTCGTGGCGGGCCCATGTGAGTCACCATTTGACACTCCTCCTCCCCCTGCCCCCGGCGCTCCCGGTACTCCCGGTGCGGAACCAGATGGCTGAGGATCGTGAAGAGGAGGGGGAGGACCGTAGGTATACCCCGCTGGGTCGTGCTCATTACCGCTGCCACCAGGTGTGGGAGGATCGGTATGAATCGGGACAATAGCCGGTGATGTTCCCGGTACCGATACCGCCGGCCCTGGCCCTGGGTACCCGCCGCCTACTCCAACAAGAGTTGACGTCGTACATTGCGACTCACTACTAACACTTGCTGCCTGTCCTGCTGTTCGAGTCACAATGGTTGTTGGGTTGAGCGCCGAGAACCAGACCTCGGAAGAAGGACGACCAATACCCGGGTCAATGACTGTCACCATTGAGGTAGCGTCTGGTTCGCCATATGAACTGCATGCATGGCAAGGGCCTCCCGGCGTATGTCCGGGAACAGTTCCAGTGTAGGTTGATGTCGTGCAGGTGCTGCAGGGCTGGATGGTGACGGTTACGGTAGGCTCCGTTGCGGTAGTGTACGACGTCTAGATGGGCGAAGGTCAGTTACACTCACACATCGATGTCTGTATTGCTGATGCTGTAGCTTACCCTAGTAACAGTGAAGGAATGATCAGACGAGGCAGGAGTTCCCATGATGCAAGGGTAGCATGGGAGGTTCGTTGCTGAAGTCTGGCAGATTGACCGGGTCATGGTGGCAGTACATGAGGTTGTTGTCGTTGTAACTGATGCCACTCTCTGTCAGTATCAACCACTTTGGAAGATCTCTTTGGGACCATGGTGGACTTACCCGTTGCCCCTTCAGGACAGACCTCTATCTCCTCAATCATGTATATGATCTCGACACCGATCCACTTATCACAACTTACGGGAGCTGCGGTCGGGAACGGACTAGTAACACCAGATCCCGAGGATACCGGGGAGCCCGTCCCAGTACCACCCGATCCAGCACCGGTCGACACAGACGAAGGGCTACCTCTTGTGTTGGTCCCGTTCACTGCAGCAGAAGAAGAAGAGAATCCTGGTGCTGTCCCTGATGGAGAAAGCGGCCCTGTGTGAGAAGCTTCACCACCACTCCCTGTTCCACTGCCAGCTTGGCCTGTGGACACAGCAGAGCCTGAGTGAGTGTTGGCTGGATCTTGTGTCAAAATCCCCCCAGAGGGAAGGCCGGGCAGGGTAGTAGGTGATCCCGAACCAGATACAGAAGTGGCAGTCAGTGATCCTCCAGAAGATCCTGATCCAGATATGGGTGACCCTGAAGTCAACGACGACTGACTATTCGAGGGTGCACCAGACGCAGTACCACCGACAGGCTGTCCACTGCCAATGGCTCCTGAGGGACCCGAAGTGAGTGAACCACCCGCTCCTGAACCGCCATTAGAAGGATTACCCGTACCTGTTCCCCCAGGAGCTTGTACGGATCCAGTTGCTGAACCAGAATTACCACTTCCGCTACCATTGCCGCTACCACTACCACCGCCAGCCGAGCTGCTGCTTCCGCCCATAGTCGCGGTACCTGATCCTGATATAGGGACAGGTGTAGCAGTGGCAGTACTCAGAGAGCCTGCCCCTGGGGATGAGCCAAAATCACCTGTTGGCTGACTGCTGGACAAGGAAGACGCAGGTGTTCCTGAGTAGGTGAAGGTAGCGGTTTGGTTGCTGAACGGCGGGCGAGTTGACGAAAGTTGGAATGCTGTCCCAGATCCAGCTCCAGCTCCGGCTCCAGCTCCAGATGATGGACTTGCGGAGATAGGGTCTCCCGAGGCTGTTTGAGTATCCGCGCTGGTGCTGGACGGGTATTGTCCAGAGTTCGTGGCAGTGACCAGGCTACTGGATGGCGGCACTGCTCCGGGGTTCCCACTCGTGTCAGGTCCCTCAGTATCAGGATCTCCGCTGGCGCTGGAGCTGGGAACAACTGTGACCGTTGACTGAGGGCTCGTAGATGGGCCCGAACCTGAACCGGAAGGAGATGATCCGTTAGGTTGCGAAGACGACGATCCCTGATTACCACCACTGCCGCCACTACCACCGCCCGACGACGGCTGCACACTACTTTGAGCCGAGGGTTGAGCTGTCACTGTCATTTGTCCTCCAGAGGCGCTGGATATACCACTGGACGGCGAGGCAGAGCCCGAGGAACCTGGTATATCTGAAAGAGAACCTCCCCCTGGTGGCTGGGAGGACACAACCGGCTGGTCGGGCGGCTGTGCCGTCACCGTGACTGGTGGTGCTCCCGGCTGGGGACCAGAAGAGGAAGGAGAGCTTGGAAGCCCTCCAGTGGCAGTGGCAGATCCAGATGCTGATCCCGCAGGAGAACTGCTCGAGGATCCCATACCAGGATCAGCCGTAGCTGTCTCCGACGATGGGGGTGCATTACTATTATTGGGTCGACCGGAGCCGGAAGCGGTGACAGTGACAGGCCCGCTTGGCCCGCTTGGCCCGCTCGGCGCCGAACCACCGCTTGACTGAGACGATGGAGACGAAGAATTGCCTGCCTGCGAGGGCATTGAAGACGGCGGAGCGCCGCTGAGAGATGGGGGTAAAGCTGTAACCGTGACGGGTCCTGATACGGGCTGTGATGACAGCGGAGAGCCGGAACTTTGTGGAGAAGTCCCATTGGCGGACTGAGAGGGCGGTAAAGCTGTGACGGTGACTGGACCTGAAACTGATGGCGATGGTGATGGTGAGCCACCAGAGTGTGACGGAGATGATGGCTCGACGGTGACAGTTCCGGGTGGTGATCCTGATGGATCTTCTGGCGGGGGAGGCCTCAGAGTGAATGTTGGTGGCAGAACCGTGACGGTTCCGGGTGGTGATCCTGATGGAGCTTCTGAAGGGAAGACGGTCACCGTTGGAGGAGGATGAGGAGGCTCTAGCGGCGTGGTACCGTTGCCGTAGGACATACTCGTGCTGTTGTTAGGAGGAGAAGCCGAGGAAGGCGCAGGCGCAGGCAAAGGAGTTACGGTAACCGTCGGTGGAGCACTCGATGGTGAGCTGGGACTAGAGGGAAATACGGTCACCGTGATGGGATCTGTTTCCGGCCCGGTGGGGTTAGGAGTGCTGGAGATATTGGTAAAGGTAAGATTTCCCGTCACGCTGCTTGAAGGGAGCGATGCCGTGACTGTGACGACGGGCCGAGAGAAGGTTGAGAGTGAAGTGCTCAAAGCGATTGTACTGCTGACTGGTTAGAAACTTTTCGTTGATCTGTCCGCGGTTGAGAAATTAACTCACCTAGAGTTGGTAAAGACCGTGGAACTTGATGCCTGACTGGTAGTCGTTGTGGTGGTGTTGTCCTTGGGACGACACACTCCGGGACTGATCATGCCATAGATGCACTTGCACGATGCCGAGCAAAGACTCTCCGGAGTGCCGTTTGCCTTGCCCTCGTCGCACTGCTCGTGGAACTTGGTGTCCGTCACATTATTACCGCACCCAACGGGAGTTGCTCCACGGGCAATAATGTACGGAATGCCCACGGTGCCGTCAGCAAACTCCTGTTCCCCCGGGCCAGAAGCGTTTACGGCCATGGCAAGCGCATTGAAGCCACCGGACCCCTCCCGAGGGTAGTCCGAGAACACCTCATGGACACTGCAGTTCCAGTCGCTTGCTATGCCGTCGTTCAGCGAGGTCATGACGTCGGACGTGGCCACGAGATGGGCTGCGTTCAGACACGGGTGGCTGAGGTTGCCCCGGACCTGGAAGTTTCCAATCTCGGACAGAGACTGGACAGCCATCTGGCTGGAGGCGCTCTGGTAGTAGCACGAGAGCGAGAAGTACATGCCCGTGCCGTTCTTGTTGCCGAGGGTGACATGGCTGATGGCGTCCTTCATCATGGCATAGGCACCGGGAAGCCCGAACCACTTTGCGTGGAAGGACGGGTCGGTGCCGATGAGGATCATGTTCCCCGTTACGGCCGGGGACCATACCTTTTTCGTGTCGTCCAGGAACTTGATGGTGTTGAGACTGGTGTTGCAGAGGCAATCGGGGACGATGATGGCCTTGTATTTGGCAAAGTCTGCCGTGGTCATGCTGTACCATTCTGCTTCATCTTTGCAGACGTGGGCTGGTTTTGTTTTTCTTTTGTCAGTATCTTTCGACTATGACATCTTATGTTGACTAGCCTTGCTCACCTGATAGTCCCAACTTGACAGTCTCATTATACTCCGAGTACTTCAGGCCATGCATATACGGGAACAAGACATCTTGAGCCAACGCAATGCTTGCCAAGCTGGCAAGAGCCAGATGAATGATAAGGACGAGCCTCATCAGGATTTATTCGGTGTCGAAATCTGATGTGGTGAGCCTGGGTGAGAAAAAAGAGAGCGGATGAGATAGATTGCGTCTATCAATCTGACTGACTGCAACGTCTGGAAACGAGTGAACTCCCTGAGGGAATGCCAAAAAGAACGCAGGAAGGGAAAGACTGAATAAAGTCAGTAGCCAAAAAAGACACTCTTCTAGCCGAACGGAAAAGACGATAGGGAAGAGGGATCTTGCTATTTGAGCAAAACCGATGCGTTGAGTGAAGCATAAGATTAAGGAGAGTCAAGGTAACCATGGGGTTCTGGGATCTCCATGAAAGCAGGCACATGGGGAGATGGAATCTTCAAGGACTACCTGAAGGACTCGGCATCTCTTTTTCCCTGCTGACGTTCTCACCACAATCACCACCGGGGCCCGGGATCTGGAGAAAAGCAGTCGACTCATCGACGACGCCGCTGAACTAAACTGAACAACATACAAGGTCTATATCAGGAACTATCGTGTAGCACATTCCGATACAAGACAACCCAAGTATGCATCTGGGGTCGCTGAGGAGAGGCAGACCAGATACGAAACAAGCTTCTCTGGGGGCAACGTTGGCCATGCGTCGAGCCACGAGAGATATAGCGTGATGAAAACGGTTTTCACGCTCCATCGTTGCTTCTGTATTCTCTTGCCTGTCTCTTTTGTGGCTACAGCTCCGATGTCATGCTTCGGAGTCATCGACTAAGGTGGTCACGAAGATTCACACAGGTAGGCACTCTTGTGGTTCACTATCAGCCGTCCAAAATCCAAAACATCAACATCAGCAACATGTATGTAATCCCGAGATTCCCCGTGGGCTTTGAGGCACTCCCAGATCTCATGTTGTGAAGCGTGGGCGTCAAAACACAAAAGCGGAGAAATTACGCAAGATTATCAGCCGCAGCGATACTACCGTTTGTTGAGTGCTGAGTGCTGACTATGAGCTACTACATAGGCTGCCCTCCGCATCTGAGGTAGATAGTCAGCCCGGTCTGACATGGTCGTCTTCACTTTCCCTGCTAGCATAGGGTGACGGACACCCATCTGGCGTTACACGAAATGGACGTTAGACATACAGATATCAACCCAGTCAGCCCAGACATACATACAGGCAACTTGGATCAATGAAGAAAAGCCAGGATCCAGGAACAAAATGCGTGCGAGACACATTTGTCTTGGAGTGCAATTTTATCTCAGTCCTACCTACCTTACTCTACTCTCTTTTCACGCTTTTCACCCTCTCTCTGTAAGTAGTATTCTCAGCAGGCGGTTATTCAATTGCCCCCAGCCAGGCTAGTACCTACTAGAACAGAGGCCAAGATCTGAAAAGATCAGTTCAGTTCAGCGACAGATATAGACGGACATATGTGGACGGTGGCGGGCCAAGAGAAATGTCTTATACTCCCAGGTGTTTGAACCTCAGCTGACAAAGTGTTGGAAGTAAGCACCCGTTCAGCGTTCAGGGTCAAGAAGAGAAGAAGCGTGAAGAATGATGCGTCATAGTTCAATATTTCCGTCTTTTCATTTGGATATCCGGAAAGTTGGGAAAGTCAGTGATCGAGAGAGAGATATTATTGGCATCGCTCGGCCCGTTGAGTTTTGAGTCTTGAGTCTTGACGGCGGAGTGTTTTGTTTTCAGCTCTCTCGTGTCCGTAACTATGACAAGACATCGGATACCGGCGACAGCGGGATTGGGAGGAAAGAAGTTGCGCCGGGGGAGAAGATATGATGTCAATACGGGAAGACACGGTTTCAAGATTGGGAGAATGAGGAAAGAGCTAACGGCGGAGCGGAAGGAGTCAGCGTGAGTTGTAGAGTTCGTTGTGGAAATGGCCGGTGGTATGAGTGGGCGGCCTGCAGTACTTAGCTCGACGGACCAACGAACTGAACTTAAAAAAAGCCGAGCAGTGCAGTGATCGAAGTACACTCCCCGGAAGTCTGTTAAGAGGGGTAGTAGAGCGTTTGATTTTACCATACCCAAGCACGAGGGTCACTAACAGATGGACCGCTGGGTACAACTAGCCTAGAGCCGGCCCACGTGTTTTTCTGCTGTTTGTGCAGAACGGAAGGGACGCTCAATTATCGTTTCATCATTGTGGCGGTCTCGTTGCGTTGGCATGGTCCTTTCGATATGATGAATTGCTAGCTTCAGTAAGCTGCAGAGGAATGCCACCGGGTACCCTTATAAGGGGTTGGAAACCTCATGCCTAGTATATGGGCTCTCTAAGTGACAAATTGAAGCCATTTGCGTGATTTGATAATGCGGAGGTGAAGAATCTACAAATCTAGCCAGGAGATGAGGTGGCGCGCCCTCGACACCCACCAGGGATACATTGTATTCCCAGTCCCTCGCTCCTGCTCCCATCCAATCTCGGGGAGTCCATGCCGATAGTATCTGCCAGGGTGTGCTTGCCCCGATCCAGAGATGTGTAGACGAGCATCTAGATGTGCAGGAAGGCAGGGACGATGAGATCTGCCTTGGTCCCCTGTGTAAACCCAAACCGGGCTAAGGAAGTATGCTCAACCGGGGTCAGGTCATACACAGATCCAGTACTCTCCTCTCTCGTGCCTCCCAGTGCCAGGCCAGGGCCACCACTGCACCATATCTCCATCTTGATAGCGGCTTCCAACCCTCAAACTCTCAATGTCCACCACTTGTCCAGACGTCTACCTTACTCCTTCCCAAAAGCCCAAGCAGGCATCTTCCTCACATCCCAAATCTCAAACGGATCCGCATCCGCCTCGCTCACCAAAACCTCAGGGTGCTTAACGCCCTCCTTCTCCAACTGAGCCTGCAACTGCGGCTGCAGCCTCTTCTTCAAGAACTTCCTCTCGCTATTGCTGTGGAATACCGTCACGACCACTTTCCCCTTCATAGTCAGCGCCAGCGCATAGTGATGCGTCATCTCGCCGGTAACAATCAGATCGGCGTCGCAGTTCTTGAGCACGTCGGCCCCGCTTCCCGCACAGATGCCCACGCTCCGGATGGTCGTGACCTTCTTGTCCTTGGGCGCCGCGATCATGATGTGGTTGAGACCACCCAAGCCTTCGGCGTAGGCCTTGATGATGTTTCCGAGGTAGACGGGGTGGCCGAGCTCGACGAGGCGGCCGTAGCCGGAGTTGAAGAAGGCTGGGGGCAAGGAGGCGGTGATGGAGCTCGAGATKGGCTGGCAGATGCTTCGCTTSGTCTCRACGCCGTGGCCGTCGAGCATGTCRGCTAGCCARTCGTTCATGCCGCCGGGCGCGGCRTCGACGGCGGTGTGAGGGGAGTASACGGCGATGTTGGCYTGTGCGAGCTGCAGAAGGATGCGCTGCTGGGGGTCGGCGAGGGTGACGGACTTGAGGCCGCGGAAGATGAATGGGTGGTAGGACACGATGACGGAAGCGCGCTTGCGGATGGCTTCCTCGGCAACGGCGACAGTGAGGTCGTTGGTCAGGAGGACGGTTGGGGAGAGGTCCTGACCGGCAACGGCAATGTTCTCTTGGAGGAGACCAACATTGTCCCAGGCCTTGTCGGCGAGTTGCTCGGGGTAGCTGGTCAAAGTTAGTATTAGCCATGGTGGTCGGTAATGATGAGTTTTGAAGTCGTTATCGAGTTAGAAGTGGGGATACTTACAGCGCACGCATGGCGGCAACCACCTGCTTGGTGAACTGGGGRCTCTCGAGRGTWGAAGTCATTGTGACGGCGGGGTGGTTATTTGAGTTTTGACAATATCCTCGACCAAAAGCTCCTGGGGTATAAAATGACGGTATACAGCGAAAAGCAGCAGGTTTGGTAAGTAGTCTGGTGGTGATCCTAGTAGGGATCTTGAAGACTGCGCTCATGAGTGTGCCCGGGGCAAGTGTTGTTGATGCTCAAAAGTGGGCAGCTCGGGGAAAAATCAAGCTGTGGTTTGGTCAGCGGGTGCTATTAGGAAACGGAAGAAAAAAAAGTAAATATTATTTTTCATCTTCAAATTCAACCAACATACATCTGATTTCTACTCAAACCTTGTTGTCCTCGTCAATTGTTCAAGTGAAGTGTTTGTTTACAACCTGGACTCGAACGAGGGAGCTCCAGGCGGGGGAGGATGAAGCTCCCGAGTTCGAACCTTGCAAGCTCCCCCATCTCCCCACTTCCAACCCTAACCCGCTATCCGTTCTTCAGGATTCAAGCTTGATGCCAAGACCTTCAATTCGCGGGGCATCTTTTCACAGTTGCTTGTCCCTGCCATTTCCAATCGCTCAATGATTCTTCTTTCTTCCTGCCACTCTTCCCGACTCGATTTCCAAACAATCTCCATTCTCCCAACTGACATCACCTCCTAAATCGGACATCGGATATATCAACACCCACAAATGGCCGACAACCAAGAGCCAGCAATAACAGAGGACTTCCTCTCCGCCGCCCTCAAGACGCGGCTCAATGCCACTCACGTAGAAGTAACAGACATGTCGGGTACGTGCATACATTTCAGTTCTTTAATTGCTTCTCTTTACATGAACTGGATGCACTGCATACGGTTCCTTCCGGGGTTTACATGCTGCACAAAACCGCAATAACCTACCCGCCCTTGCTCTTTCCCTGACGTCATGTCATCCTCGAAACCTCAACGAACAATCTGATGATCTGATAAGATTATCTACACCGGCACAAACATCTTCATCGATCGCCTTTGTTGGCTTTAGGGACATGATACAGTCATCTATCTACCTACTCATACCCATCCCATCCCCTCCCATCCTATCCCCTCCCCTCCCATCCCCTCTCACCTCTACGTCCACCCCATCCTCCCGCTTCCCCTTCTACATACCATCCTTAACTAACACCAATACAAAAAAAGGCGGTTGCGGCGCCTCCTTCACCTCCCTCATCGTCTCGCCTGACTTCGTCGGCAAGAACTCGCTCAAGCGGCACCGGCTCGTCAACGCCGCGCTCAAGGAGGAAATTGCGCGGATCCACGCGTGGAGCGCCAAGTGCCAGACGCCCGAGGAGTATGCAAAAGAAAAAGCGGCTACCGGCGGGAACGATGGCCCGCCGATGGATGGGACGAATGCTGAGGGGAGGGTGGAGGGTGTTTCTGAGTGAGTGAAGGGGGGGAAATGGGTGAAGGGTGGAAACTGGTAAAAGGGAAGGGATGGGRGGGGGAGGGGATGGAGAGGAAGGGAAGTGAGGTGGGAGTACCCCGACGGGCATAAACAGCGCGTATTGCTCCAAAGGGCGGCATGTAGTCTCGTGGGAGACTTCTGAAGCAGGGGTGGAAGATAGAAAGGAATGACAGGAAACGAACTAAGGCGATATAGTGCAATCGTTGCTCGGTGAATTATGTTTCTTTCTGGTATGGAATTTTATCCGCGTTGTACCTAGGACGAGAGAGAGAGAAAAGGAAACGAATCGGTAAATACTCGACACCCATCCAACCTTTTGACCGTGGAGCCATTAGATTTCGGCGTGAACAGTTACACCTGCTCGATACTTGCTCCGTCACCCGCAGCCGGATCCTCTATCTTCTCCTTATCCCTCCACCACATGAGCCAACTCCAGCGATTCCTGTTCATCATCGAGGCGAAAAACCCTCCCATCCGTTTCCATCACCGTCCATGGACCACCTCCACGGATCTGATGCTGAGGGAGGAGACCATGTCTGGATCCCGCTCTCTTTGCGCCAGACCCGGTAGAGAATCTTGATGAAGAGCCAGAATATGTTCTTTTGTCTCTGAGCGCAGGCCTTTTCCGACCGTCTCTTCTTCCACCCAACTCTTCGTTTCCATTCGCCGTGGACGAAGGTTCCCTCAACCTACCATAGTCACCAGTAGTCTGCCATTGGCTTGTTGGCGGAGTCCTGCCAAATAATTGAGTGGTATATCCTTCAATCTTATTCCCCATCTTCTTGGCCATTTTCATGCCCCAACGAGTCTGGAGGACAAATATGACCATGAAGAAAGGGATACAAACAGCTATGAGGGTGACGGGAAAGCGCCAGTCGTCGACCGATATCTCGAGAGTGGTGATACCAAAAACGGACTGAGGCTGCGTTAGAGATATTCTTTTGATATGTGTAGAAATTTGGTCCGGTGCGAATTGTTAAGCTTCTCGGGCATGGAGAGGGTAGGGGCAGGTTTAGAGAAGAATCAAGCGGGTAGAGAGTGTAGGTATATGGTGGTGAATACAACGAAGACTGGGGACGAGACCATTCAGTCCATATATGGTAGGAGGCGAGAGTGTAGAACTAGAAGAAGACGGATAGTGGAAGCTTACAGTAACAAAGGTCAAAGGCAGAAAGAGCATCGATACCACGGTAAGGATCTTGATGTTGTCTCCCTGCTCAATAGCCCTCCTGGACTCCTTGACGCTGCTCCCACTAAAGAGCTGCTCCCTCAGCGAAGATATCTCATCTCGCGTTTTCTCATTCTTCTTCCGCACCTTCTCCAGGTTATTCACTTCCCTATCCAACTCTTGTCTGAGAACTCCCATGCATTTAGCATAAGCTTTACCATCTTCTAAGTCCGGAGTTGGGTGTGCCCAAAGTTTCTCATGCTTCCCGTCCCAGAACTCTTGGGTAAATGTCTCCTTGTAGGCTGACACCATCGAGTCGATTCCTACATTGATCACACCGAGGGTGTTGTACGCCCAAAAGTAACGACGGGAATACGAGAAGTTTTCGTCTTCAAAGAGGAGGCCGTCCCGAAGCTCAGAGTCGAACATGAATTTGCTCTATGATTAATGCGTTAGTGGTGAGTCTTTGGTATTGTTCAAGTGGTAGAACTCTTACCGGCGGTGTGATCAGCTTTGTCACCCCGTCGTTGATCTGGCTTATCTCGTAACAGCATCATGGTACTCCAGAGCCAAGCTATCCAGAAATGCAAATGGGCCATTGCATAACGGCCGTCTTGACCCCTCGCTTCTCATCGTGTGCTCGTCATCTGGGAAGCACTGGATACTGAGGAGTTGCCACGGCGCCGAAGTGTCAAAAATCACGTGGTCCTTGATATCTCTTTTCTTCACCCTTGCCCTGTATTTTTTAATCGGATCACCGCCCAGTGATAATGCCAAGATTGAGCTGCACTCTGCGATGTCGCCATGGTCGGGCCATTTTCGGTCAGCTGGACGGGTATCATAACGTTGCCATGGTGCAGGGGTGCACTTGTTCTCATTGACAACAGTATAGTACTTGAAGACGAAGAAGAATGTCCTTTGCCTTAGAGGGTTTGATTCGGTAGTTCGATCCATATAAGCCTAGATTTGGTATGTTCTGTTAGGATCCACGAGGTGACTGGATGATGGTGTCACGTACTTTGGTCTTCCCGTTGCTTCCTTCATTGGAAATGAGGTGTTGGAATAGCTCGTCCATATCGAAGTGTTTCTGCATGGTCATGTGGACTGCTCCGAGTACAAGAGGGGGAACCTCTTGAAGAATACTTGGGCCCGTTAACAAGACTCCTTAAACTTCTGCGATAACAATGCACACTCACGTTATTCTTCCGACCGCGTCCCCATTTGTGTTCACATCTTTGAGGGTATCCCAGACGCTCTTGACGCTGAGGATTTGTTGAGAGTCTTCTCTGTTCTCTTTATGCTTGGCGACAGGAATGCATTTCTGTCCGCCACTGCCGGGTATCTCGTATACCTCATATGTTGCATTCTTGTATGTGCCGTCATCCTTTCCATCCCAAGGCTCCAAAAATCGATCTGGGGTGGTGATGTACCCGTTACGCCACTGATCTTGTAGGTCTGTCTTTGTAACCCAGTTGGTGCCGTTGACTGATTCCAGATGGTTTCTCAAATCTTGCTCCGTAAATGACTCTTGCTCGATTGGCTTGGTGGTGCAAAGAGAATGGTTCAGCAGATCATCACCCTCGTTATCGGCCATTGAGAGCGCCTGAGATGGTCTGTCGTTGAAAGGCGCTTCAGTAGGAAAGTGATATGGTCTCGAGGTATGCAGCTCGTTTGTTTGGCGCTAGCAACGGTTGGAACCGAATGTGTACCAAGAGAGACTGTCGTGAGAGAAACCCGAGCCTCTAGGCGGCGTAGGCGGAGGGCTGTCGTGGCTGCGTGAGCGTTCAATCCCACTGGTTCTTGGGAGAACAGTAAGGGAGTTGTTCTTGAGTGTTGGGTCATGAAGGAGCCGAAGATTGGCGATATATAGTTCATGATGTTGCTCCATGGCTTTGAGCAGTTCGTCTGGATTGTGGGAGGGTTTCATAATGAGTGTGCAAATGACAAAGAAATGGACTAGGGGGGTTTCAACAAGAGACAGACGGGGACGAGGATTAGTTGGGCCGACCATGCTTCGCAGTTCGTCCTTTTTGAGATTGATCGCTCAGGGATATCCTACAACTGATGTAAGCTGAATATCGTGAATAAGTGTCTACTCTGTTTGATGGACGACAAAGATCCGGTAGGATGTTGTGAAATGCCACAAATGATGAACGAAGGAGGGCGAGAGGATTCGTAACAGACCGCCGTTCAGGGGTCGAGTGAAGAAAGATGCTCGGCCAGATTTCTAGGAGTGGAGGATAAGGTGGCTGGAGGTAGTGCTTCTAGGACAGTTGTCAATGAAAGGATGAGGAGTTTTGTGTCTCAACTTGAGGAGCCCCCGAAAAATGAGAAGTGAGAAGTGATGGGAAGTGGCGACCACGAACCTTGTTCCCAGCTGGTAAGTATGACCTGGTATGATGAGGTGACTAAGGGTGCCTATGTACGTTGATCGCCTACAAGAGGAAAGAGGCATGAAGTGTCCGATACATGTTGCAGCGAGGACGTTGAGTTGGCGCATTCCCACTTTCCGTCAGCATCCCCTCCTCTCTTTGATCAACTGAACAGCTCCCAGTGAGCAGAAAAGTCAACCGCATATTCCTGTTTCCCTTGCCGGTCATCGTATCACTACATATTAATTGGCTCCGTACTACTATGTTTTTTGAACGTAAACATGCACTCAACCCTCTTCTCATTCTTCTGGCTCTCATACTGACCAAAGTTCTTCCCTATGCCACGCTAAACTCGGGAATCTCACCCATCTCGGCCTTTGCTTCCGCCCCAACCTTGTACGATACCCTCCACCTGAGCTTGACGCTCTCTACCTTCTTGGTCTTGTCCGCGGTATACCATACGTTGACCGACTGCGTAATGCCCCGGCTCTGCTTAGGGGAAAGGGTGCGTCCTGTTTGAGGCTGGAGTTGCAATTCGTATCCCTGTTTGGGCATCAGTGAGTATCTTTAAAAGAGCAGTAGGCAGCCCAATGCACAGTGGTTTGGCCACTTATGGGCAGGATAGTGAGCTTACCTTGGTAACAGCCAACTGGAAGTGCACCTCCGTGATCGGTTGCGCTGTATTGTTGCTAAAAGCAAATTGCATAGAGATGGCTGGAGACGGGCCGTTTGCCAAAGATCTGACAGCCACCATGTCAACCTTGAGCGCAGTGTTAGAGACAACAGCCCTGTGCTCCTTCGGCTGGGTTGGTGCCGCTTCAGGGGGCAGTGCCGAGGAGAAAGACCACTCGTCATCGTCGTTGCTGGCAGCAGCTGGTGCTGGTGCTGGCGCTGGGGTAGATGAAGAGGAAAGAGAGGCTAGAGCAGCAAATGGGTCGTTGGACGCTGTTGACGGCGCAGCTGGCGCGGCAAAAGCGGATGCCGTATAGGCGGGAGGCTTGGGGGTGCTTGATTGGGAAGCAGCTGGTGATGCGAATGAGTTGAAGTTGTTGAAAGAGGATGGGCCAGGTTGAGGGGAGGGGCCCCTGGCGGTGCTGTTCTGCGTAGTGGACGAGAGCAGTGCCGGTCCAGGAATGTCTGTGGTGAGTGTTAGTAACAGTCTCTCTTTAACTCTGCACGCATAGCAACGAGTGACATACTAGTATTGGCACCGAACCCGAGCGCAATGCCGCCTCCTTGACCAAAAGAGCTGGTTTCACCCAGCGACAGGCCAAGCAAGTCGTTTTCGAGACTGTTTCCTCCCTGAGATGCCGACTGACTGGCCGCGTCTCCTCCGCTTGGCTCAGCATCAAAATCAATAAGCGACAACTCTTGCGCCGCACTCTTGCCAGCGCCACTACCACTGCCGTTGCTTGTGCTCGTAACTGGCGCGCCACTTGCCAACGCCTTGGCACCTTCTATATCGCCCTTCTTCAGCAACCTATATCTCTCCACAGTTCGGTGTATACTGTCGTTGATTTCGAGCAGCTTTGCGACAGCTTCATGGTCGTCCGATTCTTCCTCGCACATCTTCTGAATCTTCGGTTGGGCGCTGGACAGGGCGGCGGCAAGCTCCGAGAACACGTCGCCGTCCACGATCTTGTCACCGGGTTTGAAGGCTTCTAACCTTTCCTCGAGAAGTCTCGCTTTTTGTTGGATTTTGCCCACATCCTCGGCGGCCTTGGCGCGGTAATCGACCTTGGATCTCGTGTCATAACCAGCCATAATCTTCATAAGTCGGTTAGCCTCCTGAAGGTCCTCGGGAGTACCTCGACGGATAAGCTCCTGCAGCTTGGCAGACTGCGCCTCGCGTTCCTCCTCTTCCATCTCCTCGACGGATTTAAGGTTCTGTAACAGATGCGTTAGACATGCTTCAACCCTGACAAGAGTGGGATAGGGACGGAGCACTTACATCACTCGGGTTAAGCACAGCTGCATCCTCCCTTCTGACTTCCGGGAAGGTGTACCCCTTATAACTCAGCAAGCGGTGCATGTCCCTGATGAAGCCCAAGTCCTCCTTGTACCTGCTCGTCTCGCAAATCGTACAACGCCATTCTTCAATGGCCTCGAGGATCTTGAGCTGGACGCGGGTGGGGCGGATCGGGGGCCGCTCAGGAAAGCGGCGTACCAGCTCATTGAGGAACTCCTTTGTGCTGATCTGGAGGTGGAAGGGGTAGCCGCAGTTCTTGACGCAGATGTCGAGCAGGTTGAGGGCGAGCAGGGATACGTTGGGGTTGCGGTTGTTGATGTAGTTGACGATGGCCACGGCGGCCTCTCGAGGGGCGGAACCCTTCTTGGAATTGATCAAGTCGGCGATCTCGAGGTTCAGGGCCAAGTTGGGCTCGTAGTTGTCGGGACTGCAGGCGGCCGTGATGAAGCGCTGAAGCTGGGACGGTGCCGGGCGGCCCATCTCGGCCCACCGGTCGCGCGTGGCATAGCGGGCAGACGCCGCCTCCATGTTGTCGGCGTTCTCGGAGAGTCTGAAGGCGTTAAGTGGGTGAGGAGACTGACGAGACTGAAGAGATCGAGGAGGTATTGGGGCCAGATTGCGCAGCTTGGCGGGAATCGCCTGGTCAAAGGAAGTCGGCGGCCAGGACCCAAGCCTCGGTCGGTCAAGCCTCGGTCGGTCAAGCTCTAGAGGAGTTGTATACTAGTGAAGCTCTGTTCCGGTACTGCCGTTGGGATTGACGTAGTGCGCTGGTGTTTGAGTGAGATATATGAATAGACAGAGGTATGATTCGATCCGAACTTCTGGACAACAATGACGGGAATCCGATGTCCACCCGGTTCCGTTGATGCCACTGGAGGGATCGCTGGCTGATGGAAGGAGGAGGCCTGGGAGCCAGGCTGCTGCCAGGGGAGCTTAGACTCCGTCGTGGACCCCTCTCAGCGCTGTGGACGGGTTGGGCCTGTTGCCTGCCGTTACGGTTGGGACTTGGGGCGCAAGAGAAAGTGGAACCGCACACCTGTTTGGCCAGATTGCGTTACAAGGATAATTACCTTTTAAATGCATAAAACGCCTCCATTTCATYCCAATTCGACAAGCGCTACGGAGGCGCCGCGACGTTTGCGGATCGAGCATCTCGCAGCAAACGGTGAGTTGCATGAATCCGGGGAAGATGTCAATCACTCAGCAGCGGACCCCACCAGCCCACCTGCATCAACCCCAAATTCGATGTCGTCAAGGTCTTCAATCGCATTGATAACTTTTTCGCCATCTGCCACTCCGACCTTGTAGCGCAAGCAGCTCGCGCGGTCCAACACACAACACGCACATATCCGCGACACCCGCCACTCATCCAAGTTCTGCCTTTTAAAAACAGGGCAGTGCTCTTACCAGGATTATCGATTGCGACATAAAAATCCGCCAACTACAAGCTTCAACCTTTCCATCGATCTCGACAACATCCCACATACAAAACCCAAACCATCACCACCATGGTCCGCCACAAAAAGGACGGCTTCTCCTCGCGCGGCGGCAAAGGCGGCCACGGCCGGCACCCGCCTCGCAA
>RANY01000560.1:0-23604 GCA_009805235.1 Neurospora pannonica FGSC 7221 | reverse complement strand
TGCCGCGGACAAAGGTAGCGGCAAGGCCACTCTTCCTGACCTTCCGTGTGAGTCTCCCTCCTCCCGCACTCGCCCATCTCACGATGCCTCTCCTCAGTTTTTCTCCTATCCTCCGCGCCCACAACGAACTCCGATGGAGCTTTCCAAGAATCCCACAAGCTAACCCCCCCCGCCCACAGACGACTACGACGCCCTCGAGCCCTACATCTCCTCCAAGATCATGGAGCTCCACCACTCCAAGCACCACCAGACCTACGTCAACGGCCTCAACTCGGCCCTGACCACCATCGCCGAGGCCGAGTCCAAGGGCGACTTCACCAAGGCTGCCTCCGCCGCGCCCCTCCTCAACTTCCACGGCGGCGGCCACCTCAACCACACTTTGTTCTGGGAGAACCTGGCCCCCGCCTCGCGCGAGGGTGGTGGCTCGCCCGACGGCGCGCTCGGCAAGGCCATCACGACCGAGTTCGGGTCTTTCGAGAGCTTCGTCAAGCAGATGAACGCCGCGCTGGCCGGCATCCAGGGTTCGGGTTGGGCATGGCTGGCAAAGGATAAGGCCGCGAACGGCAAGCTGGCGCTGATTACCCGTGCTAACCAGGATCCTGTTACTGGTAACTTTGTGCCCCTGCTGGGCATTGATGCGTGGGAGCATGCGTACTACTTGCAGTATGAGAACAGGAAGGCGGAGTACTTTGAGGCGATCTGGAACGTGATCAACTGGAAGACTGTTGCCAAGAGATTTGAGGCTTGAGTTAGATAGATACCTTGGGGGGTAGTAGGTGGGGGCGTTTAGTAATTCAAGGTGTTGCTGTTACTCTTCTGCACTTGCTTGTGATTTTTGGCGATTGTCTTGTGTGATATGAATGTGGTTAGGAGATGGTCACACGGGTTATGTCCACAATGCTGGAAGGAATTCGACATGAGCGCAGCAAATACGTGTCTAGTCATGGGTTCACGCGACATAAAGTCCTCGAGTAGAGACAGAATCTGGACTTTTGGGTTTGCCATGGCTGATTCGCCTTGGGCGCAAGGGGCACCCTGCCATATTCAACTTTTAGTCAGGAACCAATGGTAGCATCGCGTATCTCCGTTGAACCCTGTGTGTTGTTTATTTGACGAGACAGGTCAACCTTGACGAAGGGTCCATGGCTGGCTAGGATGATGGTACGCTCTTTCCTGGATTCTTGACAGTGACATGAATGGCCCGAGAACTGGATCGAGATGTAGAGGCAGTGACTTCACATTTCATGTCATATTCAAGATCCAAGTCTGCAAAATGCTAGACCACTCGTCGATTCAGGTAAGGAAGCTTGATAACCACCAAACCCAAGTTACTACGAATGGACCTGATTCATTAATAACTCCCCTAACCCATAACCTGAAACGCATTGCCATGCCACTCTGCCCGTGAACATGGTTCTGGAAAATTCCTGTTACCTTCCATGCTTCGATGTGAATCTCGACCCAAGCGAGCGGTCGTCAGAATAAACCGGACACGTCACATCAGACCTTGGGTATACTATTTGCACGCATCCACGCGTCTTTCTTACACCTTTTGATTGAAATTCAAAGCATTTGCTGGATTACAGAATGCACAATAAGCTCTGAGTGATGTGCTCCCAAATTATTACGTGACATATCACAGTTTTGTAACGGCCTTTTCTAGCCAAAGCGAGCCGTATTGGACTATCCAGGGCATGTTCGGTTTACTTTTACGACCACTTCGCCAGGGTCCAAGCCACCCGGCTGGTTTTCCTTTGGGGCACAGTGCAACGTGTCCTTCATCAAGCAATAACCAACCTCAGAAATAGAAGTATTCCATCTCTCTGTATTTCAGAGTCGGGGGCGGATCACGGCTGGTCAATTCCCTCAGAACCGTCATAAAAGTCCCCATCCTTCAGTATCCCCTCATCCCTAGACCGAGTAGTAAGGTTGGACGCCATGGGCGTCTCGCGTGTGAACTTGCCTCCAACGTGATCATTCGAAAAAAGCCTGAGCTCTCGGGACGTATAGGTATTAAAGTCCCCGCCTCCTGCAAAAGCGTCGTTGTCAAACCGCAGTCTGCAATAACGGCGAAGAAAATACTCAAAAAACTTTCCCCCTAAAGATGGCGTGGAAACGTAGTTGTCATGGTCCGAAATGTAAGTGTTTGGACGTTCACCTCGATCGTGGATCCAGGGTAGTAACTTCGAAATTGACGGACGTGGGCGTATCRATGGCGATGGCGAGTTGTTGATAAAGTACCAGCTCCGATAGGGCGTCTCAACATTCTCCGACACTCGACGCTCTACAACCACGTACGTTCTAGGGAAGACAGCGAGTGAGCGCCGCGAAGGATCTCCGCCATCAGGCTCGTCGAGGTCGAGATCACCCTCTTCAAAGTCAAAGTAGTCCGATATATAGAATGCCTACATCAATTCCCATACCACAAGATGCGCATCTGCGTGAGTCCAAGTGCCGATGCCGTCAACAACTAACTGTACGAGACAATCCCGTCCGCTGTCCCTCAGTCTCCAGCAATATGTTGCTCGACCAAGATCGTGTGCGAACCGCCAGGCCATGGCCTCTCTGCTAGACTTCTCTTCCAGGATGTTGTCGAGTTCCAACTGAGGCTTTTCGTGCTTCACAAACTGATGAGAAAGAGGGAAACTTGGGAATTACTGGGCGGCCTGGAACTTGTCGTGGTATAAGTCATTGAGGACTTCATTCCAGGACATGATGAGTCTATTGGCTTCTCAAGAGTCATACACCGGGCGGGCATAGACAAAGTGACATTGCTTATGAAGCCAAGGCTGCGAAGACAGTGACTAGTGATGCCGAGAGCCACGAGAAAGGATTCTAAGATAAGCAACAGAGAGGGTATGCGGTGCGAGAAGTAAAAGAGCACAATGCGAACCAAATCGGTGAGGTGTAAATTGGGCCGATTGGAGGTTGAAGGAGGAAAAGAGAGAATGCCCGAAGAGAGGTGAATGAATACACGACCTTGATTGTGGTGGGTGGCGACGGCCACCGGAAGGGACTACTCTTGAGCTGAATTGCCAAAAATGAAAAGCCAACTCTGAGAATTGGTTTTGTTGGGTGAGACCGAATTGTACAACATCACAGACGTGTCCCTGGATGATGCTCAGGCTTGTGATCGCCGAACACCCGCGAGATGGGTTTACGAAGAACAGGGATGCCGGTTCCCGGATCTGAGGGACGAAGCCGTTTGTCGTTTGTTCCTGTCTTCGCGGCTGTGGGAGGCGCCGAGGTGAGGTTCTCGCTGTCGGTCGGACGATGAAGCATCAGTCCACATGACTCGTGACCAGCTGCCGGGAATTGTCTAGACGAGTAAAGGTGAAGAAATTGGGAACTCGTCCGCATCTTCTATACTTATTTCGCTGTATTTCTGCTTCTTTCAACCCGGCGAGACATGGCTCGATCCAATGGGATTCCCGGAGGGCGCGACTGCCCAAGTCAACCATAGAGGGAACCCCGGGTCTGAGAACAGGGTCAAAACAGGCACATAGCAGCCAACAGTCAAAAATGCACTAAAAAGGGGTCAAACATGGCCATACCAGTCTGTTTTCCCGCATTTCTAAAAGGCTGGCGAATTATGTGCTATGCACGTGCATGTCGTCGGACAACACTCTCTTTTAGGTGTAAAAGAGCTTTGACCTCGAACATCTATAAAGTGCTAAAAAGGATAATAAGCTTAATGAGGATTTTTATTAAAAAAAAAACTTTTTTTAAAAAAAATTCTAAAATTTTAATATTTATTCTTACCACCTTCAAAGGCTGTTAGTCTTAATATTAATTAATTTATTAATTCTTTCAACTATATAAGACTTTATTTTCAATACTTTTGCATATATAAAATAAATAAATAAATAGTGTAGTTAGTAATACAAGTACTCAGTTCTGGAAGGCTCTTTGTTCGATTCCTTACTGTAGCATTTGTAAAAACTACTAAGTAAAAAATATATTAGTAACAATATTACTTAAAAAATGTTATTAAGTAAATATATTATTAAGAAGAAAAAAGAAAATTTTTTTTTCGGAAATACAATAATTACCTCTTTAACCCTAACCCTAACCCTAACCTCCTATTACCGCCTTTAATCGCTACTGCTTCCTAAATTTACTATTTTTGAACTGTTTTTGAATATTCTCCTTATTAAAAAAAGTCTGGCCATTCTAACAGCGAAATAATACGAATCATACTGTTAGATTAATAATAAAAAGAGGGTATCTGGCACTATTGGTTATAGACGCCTGTTAGAACCGAATATTCATGTGGACCAGTCAAAACCTTGTGCAACTGCTCCAAAATCGAAAAGAAATTTTCACCCAAACATGCTTGCAGTACCCTTGCCGGACCCTGTTCTCAGACCCGGGGTTCCCTCTATGGAACCCGATGCCGGCCGGGCGCCGTTGAAAGTGGAATAACGGAAATGACTGACCCACAAGGCTTGGCCCGCTGAAAAGCGCCGGAGCCTGCCCCGGCACGCCAGGTCTTTTCTAGCGGCTTGGCAAAGTCGTGATGCCCCTCTTTTATCCCGCACTGACGCTTCAACCCCACTATTAGGGCCTAGCTCATGGCGGTCATATTCTCTTCCTGGAGGGCTGGATGGGATCTGGGGCCGAGCTTGAAAGACGCCAAGCTCGATGTTACGGTGATAGACGCTCGGCACCTTGCTACTCTAGTCCTCAGCAGATTCATCGTATGACGCCTTCCACTTGACCACTTGTATCTTTCTTAGTCCATTTCCCGAAGAACAGTACCCCGGAAGCGATGGCACGACCATGTCCCCGTTCCCAGTTCCGAGTTCCCGTAGGCATGATCTCCACACAACAACCGGGGTGTAGCATCATCACAACGGGCAAAAGTGGGTATCAAGTACATCATCCATCATGAAGAGGCAACCGGCTTCCAAGGCCAAAGGGTTGGAAAATCCAACCATAAAGGATACGAGATGCGCAGTTATCTCAGTTCATCCCGTTGCCAAGCGTCACCAGTGAAACCACCCAATTTCGACTCAAGACGACCATACCGTTAATATACTCGAGATCCTAGGTAGACACAGTTTAGAGCTTGACAGGTGACTTTATTTGAACCAATAACACTTATCCGATGCACTTACGCTCTCCTTGGTCAAACCTCGGCCATCACCCGTTTCCCGACGCTCGACAGACTCCCCCCGCGAGACATGCCTCGTCTACCAAGCACCAATCCCGGATGCTGCGGGTGACCCGGAAGGAAAACCACGGCTATCACGTTGTGATGCGGTGATTGCTTGCCTTTACCGACCTTTGTGCCCATTACATCTCATGCAAAGAGCAATTCGTACCGGGACAGCTCTCCTTGGCTTACATCCAACACCGCCCCTCATAGCTTCGAGATGCCTTCTCCCCAGTGGGATGGCGTCGATCTCAGCTGCCACCACATCTGGGGATGTCACCAGCAATACCAAGTAGAGTGTTACGGACAAAGTGCTTGCAAGTTGCACACATCACACATCATCCTATACACAGCATCGACCCTGAAATACAAAGCGTAACCCCGTCGTACCCCGACAAAGAGCCACAGACTTGGCAGCGAGCGATCGGCATCCGTCCAGGCAATTTCAGATCGCAACATTGACAGTCTCATAGGTGGCACCTTGACCTCGGACAAGAGAGGCAAACTTTTGCGAGTTACTCTCCGAAATCACACTTACACTTGTGACCGGTGTCATTGAAATAGGAAACTGAAACTGTCACGGGTTGACCGGTAACCAATAATGGCGGAACACACCCCCAACCTCAGCGTGAATATGGAGGAGCGATTTGGCAAGAGATCGAAGGAGTTGAAGAATGAGACAACAGAAAGACAGCCTCATATGCCCGTGCCCGCCGCCGCCGCGAGGGTCTGAAAGTAGAGGTAACAAGGGAAACCCCGCCTTAAAGTCGACGAGAGAGCCGACGGAAACTGACAAGGATCAACCAGACAATGCAGATGGCCAGACGGGAAAGAAGGAGGGGCTCCCGGGGGTCCAGCCAAACGAGAGCGACAACAATACTTACAGTTGCAATATGCACTACCCGCACAGGTTGCGTCACCACCTCCCTCCACCTTCTGTGTTCCAGGTCGTGCCCGCGATATTTCCCAATTATCAAAAAGTGGAAGCAAACCCACTCAGGGCCACTGCTGTGCAACGTGAAGCCATCAATTAGATCCAATGTCCTGGAGTGGTAGCAACCTGAATTCGGGCGCGATCGCCTTCAAAAATCCATTCGACACCACCCCGCGCCACCCGGCAGCGACCTCGTCCCGCTCCGGCACAAAAAGCCCAAGTCCGCTGAATAACATCGGGCCCTACGGCTCGCTTCATCCCACCCCTTCTCTTGGCGTCCAGCAGCTACTCAGTGATCTCCAGCCCAGAGATCCACTGGCCGACAACACGCCTGCCCCCATCAGCGACACTGCTGCGTATAATACCACTTCCTCCTCCGAAGAAGTGTTACGATCCCTTCAACAGAACTCTTCCAAGCTTCCCATTCCTCCTCAGCTCCAGGAGCAACAACACCTCGACCACATCCAGGCCAACACCGGCCACTACACGTATCCTAGCGGCGACAACACCCAGACCTACGATACCCGGTCGGCCGCCCAACATCACCACAGCCTCAAGCCCACCGCAACCGCAATCATGGCGTTCGAAAAGGCCCGCAAGTTCTCCACGGGCACTTCGGTGCACCGTAAGCGCCAGATGAGCACTCTGGTAGAGAAGGAGGGTCACTTTGGTCCTGCTCTAACTGTGAGTACCTTGCCTGTCACGGCCTGCTTGACTGCCTCGACGTTCCATACTAACTTTAGATGTCCCATAGACGCTCTACCTTGGTATCTCTGCCGTCTTTTCTGATGACCATACGGCCGTTGTGGCCCTGGCCATCCACGACACAATGTACCTGGTTGACTTCTCGGTCAAACACATTGAGCTCGATGACGCCCTAAAAATGGGCGAGGACCTCATCGCAGAATATGTCATCTCCGAAGTGCAAAAGTACGAGCACGAGAACTTCTCCAAGTTCATCGGTGCTGGTCTCCCCACGACACTCAAGTACATGAGCCCAACCCTCTGTTCGCGGCTCTGGCTCGAGGTGGATATTGTGCCCATCGTTATGCGCCCAGATGATGAGCACAAGGAAATAACCTTCTGGGATGTCAAGCGAGTCGATGAACAGGCCGATTCCATGGCCCGAAAGTGCATCATGTAAGCCCCCCCCCCCGTCAGTTACGCCCAGAAGAGCATACGAACTGACAGCCATTGTTAGGAACTTTGGCCCTTCCCTCGTTCCCCTCCTCCAGGTCGGATTCCGAGGCATCGTCCAAACCGATGCTGGATTCCGCGCCCACCTCACCACCGTCCAGAACCACAAAGACACATGCAGTCCGGCAACGTGGGAATCCACTCTGACATTTGCCAAGAAGCTTCGTGCCAACAAGATCAAGCTCGCCTTCTTCAGCTCAACACCTCAAGGCGGTGGTGTTGCACTTATGCGGCACGCTCTCGTGCGCTTTGCTCGTCTTTTGGGTGTCGACCTCACCTGGTACGGTAAGTAGAACAGTTCGCTGTCCGAAATGCTAGACGGTCAACTAACACTTTTCCAGTGCCAAAACCACGACCCGGTGTCTTCCGCATTACCAAGAACATCCACAATATTCTGCAGGGTGTCAGCCATCCCGATCAGCGCGTATCTGCCGAAGAGAAGCAGGCCATCATTGACTGGATTAACGAGAATGCCAGTCGATACTGGTTCTCCGAGGGCGGACCTTTGCGTGCCCCCGAGGAAGGCGGTGCTGATATTGTCGTGATTGATGACCCTCAAATGCCCGGCTTGATTCCCCTGATCAAGAAGTATACCCCTGACCGCCCCGTTCTCTACCGCTCGCACATCCAGATTCGCAGCGACCTCATCGCCAAGGCCGGTTCGTCTCAAGCCGACATCTGGGATTTCCTTTGGAGCAACATTCAGGGCGCCGACATGTTTATCAGCCACCCTATTCCCGTTTTCGTCCCTCACAACGTCCCGCGCGAGAAGGTGGTCTACTTCCCAGCCACCACCGACTGGCTCGACGGCCTGAACAAGCACCTCAACCACTGGGACTCGGGTTACTACGGCCATCTGTACAACAACGCCTGCCACGCGCAGCGCATGACGGAACTCAACTGGCCCGCCCGCAAGTACATCATCCAGGTGGCCCGCTTCGACCCATCCAAGGGCATCCCCACCGTTATCGACTCGTATGCCGAGTTCCGTCGCCGCTGCGACAAGGCCAACATCACCGACGTGCCGCAGCTCGTTGTGTGCGGCAATGGCTCCGTCGATGACCCCGACGCCTCCCTCATCTACGATCAGACCATGGCCCAGCTTGAGACGTACTACCCCGACTTGATTCCGGACGTCAGCGTCATGCGTCTGGAGCCCAACGACCAGCTCATCAACACCTTGCTCTCCAACGCCCATGTCGCCTTGCAGCTCTCCACGCGCGAAGGCTTTGAGGTCAAGGTTTCCGAGGCCTTGCACGCCGGCAGACCCGTCATCGTCTCCAACGTTGGCGGTATCCCGCTGCAGGTCAAGGATAAGGTCAATGGCTTCCTCGTCGCCCCTGGCGATTGGCGTGCCGTGGCCGGTCATCTGATGGAGCTGTTCACCGATGACGAGCTCTGGAAGAAGATGAGCCATGCGGCACGGACGGGCGTCTCTGATGAGGTCGGCACTGTCGGTAACGGGCTTGGCTGGTTCTACTTGGCTGCCAAGTGGGCCGAAGTCGGCGTGGAGAAGAGTGGCAAGGGTGGATTGAAGGGCAATGACCAGTGGGTGAACGACATGGCGAGGGCAGAGGCCGGATACTTGTACACCCAAGGGGAGAACCGGTTGCCGAGACACTTTACGCAGAGAAAGCCGGAGTCCGAGTCAGAGTCTAAGGACTTGCCAGTTCATGAGAAGAAGGCGGAGGTTGCTGCTTGATTTTATGTTGACGGCTCGCTTGTTTCTGTTCGAGTTGGTACAGATACTATGTTAAAAAATGGGTTAGTAGTATGGGCATGTTTGTTAGTTTAAGATATGAGGTCATCATTGATGTATCTTTCTAGCTGCCGATTCAAGGAGAGAAGAGAAAATTACTGAATTACATACCTCTGTCTAGACAGTGAAGCTTCGGCTTCCGCAAGAATAACTCGTCAGTCGTCACGGTCCAACACGCCAAACAAGATGTCCCAGATGAAATCGATCAAGGTGTACGTTCGATGGAGTCCGCTCGCCCCCTCCGAAGCTGTTAGCGGTGAGATTACCCATAGCGCCGTAGCCGAATACCGGTCCTTGCTGTCGGTCTCGTGTCTTAATCCTCCTCGAGATGAGTCGCGTTGCCAGAGAGGGTTGTGTCGATATTCGAACACTGTGTGATCAGGAGTTTAGAAGGTTCAGTAATGAGAGGGTTAGGGTTAAAGCAGATGACGCGAGAGCACGTGCTGCAGGTGCCTATCACACAGATCCACTTATAGTGGGGGTGGGGGTGCTCCAACGGCTAAATTGAGTCGCGCTTTAAACGCGTCCCCCAAAATGTTCAACATCCAGGACTGACATGGTCGCAACTTATTCACCATATTGAAGAGTAGGAACTGACTGGACTTTGTTGACACTCTTGCGACTTCATATACCATCAACCACCAAACAATAACCGATTGGACATCAACCCCAGCAATGACAGTCACCCCATCCGAACCCGCTGCGCCGGCGCAGTCGCAGTCGCAGTCGCAAACCTCCTCCTCCTCTCCCACCGACCCACCAAAGCGCCACGAAGAATACCAATACCTCGATCTTGTCCGCCAAATCCTTGACGAAGGTGAACTCCGTGAAGACCGGTACGTTCAGTCTCCCGTTACAATCCCCTCCCAACCCTTCTCCCCTCCCAACCCTTCTCCCCTCCCAACCCTTCTCCCCTCCCAACCCTTCTCCCCTCCCAACCCTTCTCCCCTCCCACCTCCAGTCCTAGGCTAACATTCTCTCCCCCACCACAGAACAGGAACAGGCACCTACTCCATCTTCGCCCCGACGCCCCTAAAATTCGCCCTCTCGCGACCTTCCTCTCCTTCTTCATCGGACCCGTCCTCTCCAGACTACACCTACACGCCCGTCCTCCCTCTCCTCACAACCAAGCGCGTCTTCACCAAAGCCGTCCTCCTCGAGCTCCTCTGGTTCATCAGCGCCTCAACCTCCTCCACCACACTTTCTGCTCAAGGCGTCAAAATCTGGGACGGCAACGGGTCCCGCGCCTTCCTCGACATGCTCGGTCTCACGCACCGCAAAGAAGGCGACCTCGGTCCCGTATACGGATTCCAATGGCGGCACTTCGGCGCCGAATACATCGATTGCGAAACCGACTATACTGGTCAAGGCGTGGACCAACTCCAACGCATCATCGACACTCTACGCAAAAACCCGTACGATCGCCGCTTGATTTTGAGTGCCTGGAACCCCAAGGACATGAGCCAGATGGTGCTGCCGCCTTGTCACATGTTTGCGCAGTTCTACGTTTCGTACCCGGGGTCGAGGACACGGGGGGCACAGGCACAGAAGGAGGGGGGAGGGGACACACAAAAGCCAAGGGGTCACTTGCACTGCCAGCTGTATCAGCGGTCGTGCGATATGGGATTGGGAGTGCCCTTTAACATTGCTAGCTACGCGCTGCTGACGCACATGCTCGCTCACGTGTGTGATTTGGTGCCTGGGAGCTTGACTCATGTCATGGGCGATGCGCACGTCTATCTTAACCATGTAGACGCGCTCAAGACGCAGCTGGAGCGCGAGCCGAGGGAGTTCCCGACGCTGGAGATCAAGAGGGAGAAGGGAGGCAGTATTGATGGGTGGAAGGCTGAGGACTTTGTTATTAAGGGGTATGAGCCACACAAGACTATTGCTATGGAGATGTCTGTCTAGGTCAATTTTCTGCTACGATTATCACGGGTATCTTGCATTCGATCTTTTATTTGTTTACGGCTTTGCTCTTTCATCACTTATGGTGCGTTTGTGCTAACAATGAATACATCGGGACCGACTGGCGACATGGAAAAGTTGGCAATGGAAAAGCATCATGGTAGTCATCAAGAATCTGTTTATTTGCCTCCATCAAAATTCGCTGCTACTCCATATCCACATCGACTTCCTCCCATTGTTACCGATCTCTGAATGAACTTCCTTCTCATCCCTCCGAGGCTTGTCCTTTCCGTCATTTCCATTGTCAGAGCCATTGGCAACATAACTTTGCTTTTTCAACGTCTGAGGAGCCATATAAGTAGTGGCAACGGAGCTTGTTCTTTCAACGTTAGGGTCCAAACTAGAAGTGACACGCTCCCACCCTTCGCCAGTGGCACCATTCAGGCCATCACCACTAATCTGGTTCTGGAAACGCTTGTACTTGTCTTCCATGTCGGCATTGGCGTGTAGGATCTGGCGATCAACCCAGCTCATATCCAGGGATTTGGGATCCTCTTCGACAAGGACCCAATGGTGAAAGCATTCCTCGGATATGTGAAAAAAACCGGACGAAGGTAGCCAGCTCCGCCCACGTGTCGTTGGATGCATTGTGCAGGGTCATCGAATGATGCTCTGAGCCGAGGATGCCAGTTGTCTCCTAGAACTTTTCGGCTCCAGTTGTGTTGCCATGGCCGAACTGGTTCAGAACCGGAAGCCACAATTGGAAGCTTGCCATCTTGAGGAGAGTCGTTTTGAGACTTGTCGTTTTAGGGCTCGTCGTAGGGAGGCTTGTCCGCGGTGGTGGCGGAACGTTCGGGCACAAGATGTAGCCAAGAATGGCGATCTTGCCCTGCATTTCCAGTTGAGAGTAAGTCGCCAGAATGTTGGCGCGCAAGTCGTTCTCCTCGCAGGAGCAGGGGGAGCAGGAGCGTGGATGCGAGCCGGCATAGGAGAAGCCTCCGGCACGGGAGCAGGGCGGGCAAGAATGGAGCCAGGGACGCGGCTCGCCGTACATGGCATCAGCCCTTCGAATTGTGCCTCCCACCACAGAGCAACCGAACTTGAATTCCTCGTCATCGCCGTGGAAGTCCCACTACCATAAAACGAGCTGTAATGTAGCAGTTTTAGTAAATCAATGACGACTTCGTAAAGCTGGGAGAAGGATGCAAGTTGCCATGCCTTGTTTCGGCTGAACTTTGTCTGTGGTCCACCACTAACTAGTCCAAGAATGTTTGTGTTGCCAAGCATCTAGTCTCATCCCGATCCCAGCACCGAAGTCTTTGGAAGGACATATTCATGAGATCCGGAAACAAGCACCGAGTTCTGAGTGGTCGCTGGACTGCCTCCAGACATAGGGAGGAGGAAGAATCAGAATCTGCATCGTAGCCGTCATCGTAGAGGTCGAAGCTAGGTCCTCATCTTCAAGACTTCAACCCCTTCCTTGCTTTGAGGCATCGGCTCGCTCTGAGCCTGCACCTGAGCGGAGGCCACCGATGCTTCCTCCAGGGGAGGGGTAACAAGAGGAGAAGGAGGCGAGGTTTTTCTCGCGCTGCACGCCGCGGTGAGACGCTGTGCAAAGTAGTCGGCCGATGCCTCAGACTGAGCTGCTGGAGGGTTATTGTGCGGCTCTTCCGGCGAACGCTCTGGAGGTGGCGACGGCTGTTGCTGTACTTTCGGCTTGTTCCTGCTGCCCTTCGGCCTTCCCCGGCGCTTCGGCGGAGGAGGAGCGTGTGTAAGTAGGCTTAAAAGCATCGTCGTCTCTCGGGACGACTTTCTTGGCCGTTGCCGGCCGACCCCCAGGCTGGGGAGCGTTCCGCTTGGGATCCTCGGGGTTCTTACGAGGCCTGCCCCGTCCCCGTTTCTGCTTGACAGCCGGCTCTGGGGCCGGGGACGTGGCCTCATTCGCAATGGGTGTAGCGGGTTTGTCGAACATTTTGTTGTAGAGATATTCTGAACGGACTTCTCGGCAACGTAACTGCTTACTTCAACAGTACGAGAAGCGTGGTCATTCCCTCAGGTATCATTGGTCCCTGGTACGGGTTAAGGTGCGCCTCTCCCCAGCGGCGAAGACGGCTGGAACTCGACTACCACTGCGTCAGAGGCCGCTGGAGATCCATAGGCATGAGCGGCCGCTTGCCTCCGGAGATGTGACGCGAAGCTTTTTGTTGGCGATGGTGCGTTAGACCGGCGCTTGCGGTTAAGCAAATCTGGATGGTTCCTTCTCGGCTGTTCCTTCTGTGTCTGGAGCGGCTTGGACCGCTAGGAGCCCAATGCTGCTGTCCGGTGTTGACAATCCAGACACGCAGGAGGTGTCTTTCTAAGAGGGTGTCGTCCGGACTGAGGCCAAAATGAGCGTTATTGACATAGATAAGGTCAACGCGATAGACCTGCTCATCCTCGTTCTGCTTGGAGCACGGATGGCCAGCGTGGAATTTCTCAGATAGCGACCTTCCCTGAAAGGAGTAAATCTGGGGAAGCCAGGCGAGCGGTTAGCAGCGTCTTCATATGAACCTGGTGGAGACTGCAATTTAAAGAATAAAATGTTGCAACATGAGGTACTCACCGGATGAAACTGTATATGAAACTTCTTAGGATCCAACTCATTGCGTCGGACTGAGGAAATAACCACCGGGTGATCGAATGCCTTGCGATCTCGGGAGAGAAGCTCGTAGGCATCAAGCAAAGATTGCTTGTCCGAAGATGAGCAGTGGACTTTGAATCGTTCGAGGAAAACGTCCTCGCCGGCGTCGGGGTGGAAGGGCACCGGATATTGACGACCAGAAAGTGCCAGCTGAGACACCCCCACCACCGTCTTCTCGTAATATGCAAGTGGGAACTCGTCCTCATCCTTCGGAACGACTTTCTTGGCCGTCTCCGGCCAACCCTCAAGCTGGGGAGTGAGCCACTTCGGGTCCTCGGGGTTCTTGCGAGGCCTGCCTCGCTTCCGTCAGTCGTCGGGGCAAACGTGGCGACCCCCCATTTTGCCCTTTATAAGTTCCGTATTAGTTTTTTTTGGACAAGACCCTCACCATCCTCGTCGTCAGCTTCTTCACCATACTCGTCCTCCAATGTCTCGCCATAATCACCCCATGTTCCTTCACCAGACTCATCCTCCACATACTCACAACAATCGTCTCACGATTGGGATGCCTCACCAGCCTCATGATCTACATCCTCATCGATATGAATCTCAACCACGTCCCCGGAATACCCATCATCCATGTCTTCCTCAGGCCACTGGATAACCTCCGTAACCTCCGCCTCCCCATCCTCGTTGAACCTGATCTCGGTTACGAGAACGTTGCAGAGCGGACGGCGAGCATCCAAAAGGAAACCAGACTCAAAGGAGGTTTCGGCGTGTGGGACAACCGCTGATGCCCGGCTTGACCGTGATAACGAACCTGGTTATCCGGGCAGGCCTAGCAACACGGCTGCCCAAAGGCAGGGAACAACTCCTCCAAAACATCAAACCCGTTTCCGTATCGCGCCATCCACGCGGCGCACATACCTCCGCGAGGGTGAGCCGCCATAGCCTCCCTGAAGAAATGTCGCTCCGGTTGTGCCCGGCGTACGCCAGGCATCCCACTGCTTAACGTACGGCTCCGGGAGCCGGAGGGGTTGGAGGTAAAAGCCGTTGATGAACGCATTTATGCCGTCGGCATTGGGACGGCGCCGATGCCGAGCGGCTCAAGAGGATTGAAGTGGTCGAAGGCAGGGTCCGGGACCGGGACGTGGGGCAAGGCGGGAACAACGAGAAGCGGGGGGACAGCGAGAGGCGCGGAGCGGGAGCGGCCGGTGCAGGTGCCCGGGCTACTAGCAAAATTCCTGTTTCATGAAGAAAACTGCCCGGTTTTGCCCGACGACGGGGGGACGGGGAGAAGAGCGACAGTAGGAACGGAAGCTGAAGGTGTGGAGGTATTCCCGGAGCAAAGAACGGTCGCATATGCGACTCCGGGTCCTCAAAGTTCACCCAGAAACTCCTGCGAAGGTATTTGACCCAGCACGGGTCGAGTGGTTCTTGGCTCGGTCTCGTAAAGCAGAAATTGAAAATAGTAAAACGCAGGAACGAAGCCAAAAACCGATGGCACAGAGGAAACTTAGTGGGAACTTCCACTTGGTCTCCCACAGTGCCTTGATCCCATCATGATGAGGCATCCTCGCCTCAAATGCCTCGTTGCCCATGAGCCAGTGTTTGGGAGTTGTGCCTAGTAATGGACGGATTCCATGGCATCTTTCCCAGGCGCCAGTGCTGTTTTTAACTGTTGCTTATCGGCACCCCCAAGGTACGTAACAGCTTCGACCTTTTCCCTCGTTATAAGCTTGCCACCATAATACCTGGTGCAATCGAACTCCATGGTGATGCTTTTCAAATACCGGCCATTACGGGCGAGCCAATTCAGGTCTGTGACATGTCCAAAGGGCGAAATGACGAAATGGAACCGACGGGTGAGAAAAAAGGCAGCTGAAATGTCGATCTGAAAGCCACGACTAACATGGAAGTAAGGGGTGAGAGCACGCATGCCAACAACCCAACTGTTGGAAGCCAGATTCTTCCATCATATGGACGAAGCGGATAAAGCTGGCCTGGGCCATCTAGGACCAGGCGTCGTTGGAGCCGTTATAAGCCGTAAGCGTACCGTTATCGGGACGAAAAACACCAGTGGTGGGAAAGAACGTCTTCCCACCAGTTTTGGTCTGGTAACCAAATCGGTCAAGGATAGGACTCCTCAACTGCATGAAGAAGAGGAGGCCGTAGAGATTCTTGACCGTGGGAGCATCCTTGCCAAAACGACGCTCACCATTTAGGTAGTTGTCGATCGGGTCGACTGCGGTTGTCAAAAACCGCTTCCACAATCTTCGTGTGGAAATCCACATTGGGCATTTTAGTGATTCCTCTCTTGAGTTTCGACAGCGAGGTCTTGGTGAACAAAAATGGGTATTGATACGGGTCCTTAGTTAGACTCTGCTTGGAGCTATAGTTTGGGCTCGCTGTCTCGCTAGGACTAGTCAGCGGGAACGTCAAAGCACCCATGGATGTTGTACTGGACGAAACAACGGTTTCAATGGTGCCTTGGCGAAATTGTGTCCTGCAGAACATGTTATCTCCGGGTGAGGGGTCTGCTTTCTGTTGTTCCCCTTGGAGGATCTAAAGGTCCTTCTCCTTGGCCGGCTGCCTTTGAAGTTATAGTTGCACTGGAACCGGACGGCTCCTCCTCGGTTTTTGCTGCTGTGTCGGTGGGAGCGGATGGCTTGTTCTGGTGAAGAGCCGGAGCCGACCATGCTCTTCTGTGCCCAAAAGGCACCCAGCCCGGACTAAGGGAATGTGACTGTAAAGACGAGGTCTTGGAGGGGGTGCGAACTCTCGGAGAACGATCAGGCCCAAATATCGAGGGCGTGGAAAGGGTAGGTACGCCGTCAGTTGAGGTTGAGACAGGTTTGGTTGTTTCCAATGGCCTCCAATCATGCAAATGTCTCCTTTCAACATCAAAGGAAGGATGCGTGAAGCGTGGCATGGAGCTAGCCAGATCGTCCTTTGATCCAGTAGGCCCATGCTTGCAAAAGTACAGAGTGGGATTGAAGATCTGGCCGAATCCAGGATCCATCCACCGATACCGAACATCATACACCAGATCAATGAACAGATCTGGAAATCGGCGGTCGAAGTGGTTCTCAAGCAATATGCCGCCTTGTTCCAGTGGATCCACCAGATCTTCGCCGCGAATGAGCTCTGGATCATCCCACGTCAAGGAAGCTTGCGGGTTGGAGGATTGTTGGGGCGTGAATGTGGCAGACCCGGAACCTCCCATCCCACCCTTTAAGCCGCCTCCAAATTTATGTCGCTGAAGGTCCTTCATGCGTGCTCTGACTTCGTTCCATCGGTCATTAACATCGAGTTCGCTATAGATAAAGTGCGCGCCCGAATAAAAGTCAGAGAGAATTTCAAAAATATTACTGAAATCATCATCCAGTAATGCCTCCATCAAGTCCAATCTCGCTTCCTCCGGCAGGCAATCATTGGGCTCTAGTTCAAACTCTGGACATTTTTCTCGGACAATTTCTTCGATCGGGCGCTTCCTTTCAAGCCATAAAGCCAACAAGAACCCGAAGCGGTCATCATCGCAGCCATCGCCGTCCGAGGTATCAGATTGAACCGCCTCAACAGGTAGCGACCGTGATTCCGGGTTTTTGGTTGGCGAAGGCCGTAGTGGAATTGGAAAACTTTGCTTCGGCTTGAGCACGGGCAAGTCGCGATACACGGAAAAGGACGGAGTTGCGGTAGGTCTGGATGGCATGCGAGCTGACCCTTTTGGTATGCTTTTGGTCGCTTCGAGGGCACGTTCGTAGAAGCCTCTGTCCTCCCAGTTCACGATGAACTTCAAGATCCCCCACGGTCTGGGCGCGTCACCCTTCTTTCCAGTGAGAGAGAAGTGGACAGTAGGGTCGCGGATAGCTTGCAAGATGCAGGAGTTGCTGGTTCCATCAATGATGAATGCCGAATCGCCAATCTGCTTAATGAGAGTTGTCCGAGCCTCGGCGCTTCCGTCAGTGACTTCCACAATCAGCTCCTTGTCCCCGGCCAGCGACCGGTCAGTCGTCAAGAGTTGAACCATTTGATGATCGGTGTACTTGGAGCTGTCCAACACCAAGCGAAACTTTGTCTGTGGACATTGGCAGCTGGCCATGGCATCGACAATATCAAAAGCCAGGTTGGAGTGATTGTATGGCAGGTCGAAGCAGAAAACACTGGCCGGATCGCGTCTGTGGAAGCCGCAAACAGCCTTCCAGGCTGGGTACAACGAGGCGCGAATGAAGTGTTCGGAGTCGGTGCAGGGCTCTGGTGTAACCTCCTGGGAAGCGGTGGAGCGGGCCAAGTCACCATGGTTGTCGTCCATAATCCATGAACCGCCCTTCAAGATGTTGGAGATTGACTTGCGGACTTGAACAGAGAGCGGCTCTGGCTCTGGGGATGAAACGACCGGAACCTTGTAGCGGTCCTTGTTGATGAGCCACTCATCGAATTGGAAGGCGATGTGTTGCTGCAGAAGTTTGTATCCTTCGGAGGTGGATGGGTAAGAGATGGGAGCCTTCCAACCCGCTTGTTCCCTCTGCTTCAGAGAAACATCTTTGTGTTCACGGCCGGGGCCTATTTCGTTTATGATCCTGTTGAAAGCGGAGAGTCAGCTTGGGGAACACATAGGCAAATCAAGCCAGTTGAGAAGGAAAAAGGGTCTGCTCACCATTTCCAAAGGTCTCGTTCCGTGATCCAGCTCTTGGACTTTTTGGTCGTGTACCATTGCCAAGCCTTTCTCCCAAGGGTGATGTGAGGCGGTTCATCCAGAGAGTTGCGAAATGAGAAAGTTGGCGGCATTGCAGTGTGATGGGAGGTGCCGTGTGGAGTGGATGGGAAAAGAGGAGTGGTTTGTACGCTGAAAGGCCGAAATCGACGTAAAAGCCAGACAAGAGAAGGCAAAAGATATGCAAAGATGTCAAAAGATGCTAAGTATGTGCACAAACAGGATGTTGAAAAGAAGATGTTGGAATTATTGTTCGAGCGAGTGGTGGGAAACGAGGGGAATGGAGGGCTTCTTATAATCATCCGAGTGCTCTCATCACAGGAAGACGACTGCTGTTCCAGAGCTCGCGCCTTTCCACATGGACTGGAGCAGAGGGAGGTCAAGGGAAGAGTAGGATCCTCCGCGTCAACCTTTCTTTACCCAAAGTGTTTCATCGCGTTGACTTGTTTGAGCGTACTTTCTGTTTCCCACAACCATCAAGTGTGATGGACGGCGCAACGAAGCCGGAGCGTCTGTTGCGTCGACAATCATGAAGAATGCGCAAACAAGCTGAAACATTGCAAGAGCGCCGGGATGGGAAGTGGGAGATACTGCTGCTTCCATCCGACTTGCCAACTTCACAAGCAGACAATGATTCATTTGCGCCTCGTTAGGCGGTCAATTTCCAGAAGAGGTGCACAATGAACCGGCTTGAGTCGATCTTTGCTGCTTCAAATTCCATCGCGTATGGCGCTTGTATCATGGCGTGTTGCGACTCTTGCGGTTTGCCGTAACTTCCTCAGCAAACTTTTCCATGGAAGAGATTTGCTTGTACTGGTTCTGGTCCCGCATCACGTCTTTTCTTTCCCTTCGTGTCAAAGCCACTTGGAAGCCGGGAACATCTGAGTTGGTCAACGGGGCCGAAATCTCTGGGAAGCTTCATCTCCATCTGGTTGCCATGCGTCGTGGAAAGCTTGAGGGACAGTACCTAAGAATCTGCGTTAGCCATGGAAGTTACCTGTGGAGGGAGTAGAGGTACCTCTAGTTGTCAAATGACCCGGAATTTGCAGTTGGTGCTGGGGAACACGGGGACGTGGTAGCATCAAGGCAAGAACACTTCAAAAACTTACCTCTAGCCCCGTTCGAAGAAACCTCGAGGCGGGACTCTGCTTGGACACTCGTCAAGTGAACGGACTTGCACCTTTGCAACTGATTTCATAAGATTCCATCTCACTTGCCATACCCAAGCTTCTTTTCGGTTATTGATGTCGGCTTTGCGAGCTCATCAGCAGGCGAAAGAGGGCAGTCAAAACGCGTTCCTGCTCATACTTGCTGACATCCGGGAAGCCTTTGATGATGGTAAGTGGGCGCCAAACGAAGGGCCGAAGTACGACACCTGCCTTCTGTCTTCCTGCCTACAACCCGCGTCTGCCCGCAGCTGCCTGCCTGCCTCCCAACCGGGCAGCCCCTCCTTCCATCTCATCCCATTCTTCCCCCCAAGTCCCCAACCAGTGACTCCTGCCTTATAACCCCCCGTCCCATACCTCCTTCCAACACCCCCAGCCAACGACCAGTTCAATTCTGGTCGGATAGCGCAGTCAGTAGTACCGTTCCCGGCGTCCCAGCTCTGCATCTCCCACCCCATCCGACTTCGAGTTCGATTCTCGGATGGGGCAGATCATGAGGTTCTTTTCAACAAAGACAAAGGCCGACAGCGTGCTATCCATGTCGTATACCGCGGGAGTTGTATACTGGCCGGGCTATTGGGCCAGTTGAATCGAGCAACTGGTTGTGCTATCTGTTGGCTTCTCTTTTTTTGGAGATTTTTCTAGGAAATCTTTTGATGCAGTGGTGGAAGGGAGGGAGGGTTTTGGAAGCCGGTGCGATCGTAGTCCTTTCCAGAACTGAATTGCACACACGATTGTGTCTTCCTCCTTCCTCCATCTTGCCGCATTGAAATGAGCAGCATCTTCATCACGATTCACGAATCGTCAAGCGCTTGCAAGTGCTTGCAAGTGAATGGAAGGAAGCAAGCAAGCACGCGCCGCGTCAGGAGGCTCTTGTGACTGCCGTGAATCAAATTTCAGCAAAATTCCCTAATTGAAGAAGGAAGAAGGACCGCGCGCAATCCGCGCAATCGGTGAAAGATGGAAAGAAGGAAGCGACATGCATCATGACAGGCGGAAAGATCGATGTCGTTGAGATTGAGATTGCCAAGCCAGCCACAACAGCCACTACGCCAGTCGTTCCTAGGAGAACGGGACAAGGCGATTGAGATTTTGACTAGAAAGCGCCAGAACTCCAGCGCTAACCCTAACCCGCGCAATGTTCGCAAGATCCAAGTACGTGAAGCAATCAACCGACGGGCCGCACTGACGGGAATCGCTGTTTGCGATTATCACCGCCTTCGGTTGCCCACTGCGCTTTGCGATGCTTCGCAACGTCACTCACCTGCAGTTTGTCCTTCTGTTACTTGGACTTCTTGCGATTCATGTTGTTTCTTCAAAAATAAAGTCGCCGATAGGATAATTGCAAAAACGCCAGAAAAGGACCTAGGGCATGAACTGACCAATCTCGTGGCTGCTAATTCTCACCCGTCAATTGCCGTCACGGGAGCGCGCAGGGAGCACCTGGCACCCTACCAGCTAAATCGACTGCCCTCTCCTATATTATTTGACTGTGTCTAACCGCTTCCGGTAGGTAGTCTAGGAGGTAGTTTCGCCACTCCTACTCGCTAAATTTTTAATTTATGCTAGCTACTGCTAAAATGCCCACTAATAAATATTTAGCAAAAATTTCTGTAGCAGGTAGCTACATTGTAGTGCCTTTATAAACTATAATGTACCTTTATAATTTCAAAACTTTGTAATTTTCAACTTCGTGATTTTGAGTTTAGTACTTACCCCGCTACGCTAATATCGATATCTAGTATTACTATAAAGTTTGCAGCATTCCTTAACCCTATTGGTAGTATTAATAATTTAGTCGTTCTATTTAACTTTAATTCCCTTAAGAATTTAGTAAGCGATAGTGATCTTTTTGTAAGTAATAGCGATGATAGTAGCGATAGCGAGTCCGACAATGAAGTTAGCGATAAGATTCTAGATTTTGTTCCTGACGATAAGCTGTCTGACCCCTCTTTTAATTCTGATTTTGTTTGCTACGATGCCCTAACTGGCCTATAATGATAGTACCAGTACAGAGTTGCTATAGTGAACTATGCACTTGTAGCAGAGCGGAGTAGAAGCGGTAGGAAGTACGACAGCAGTGCTGAAGGAAGCAGCGTAGTTGCAAATACAATAGAAGGATGTTGTAAAAGAGGTCTTAGAGAGGACTCTGCTCTCAAGACAGAAGGTTACAGTGGACTCTGCACTATAAAAAAACAACTATTATAATGAACTTTATACTATAAGAATAGACTATATTGTATTGCTTGAGTTGTGCTTGCTTGCTTAAGGAGTGACTAACTAAAGGAGAGAAGAGGTCTCTATTGTCACACAGATATCTGACCCTAACTCAGATCTAGGACTATGAGGCTCAACAGAGCCGCATGGCTGAGCAGAGCCTTCAGTGATGCCTAATAACTCAGGCCTCCAGGCCTCAACGGGGGCTCAAGCAGTCTGCCCAGCCGACGGCATGACTTATCTGAATCTCCTCATCACCTCAGTGATTCCAGCCAACAGCGCAACTGCCGAATATGCTAACCACGCTAGCTCATACCAGCTGAGCCCTCGTGAGAGGAACCCTATCATCACGGGATCTCCCCTGTCCAACTAAGCTGACAAAGGACGCTGGAGACAAGGACGGTACCTAGAGGATGAAGGAGACTGGATGAAGCTATTCAGTGAAACCTATATGTAAGCACAACTGTGCACACTACTAGATAGATGTCTTATAGCCTGGCAGCCTCACCAGGCTAGCCTGCATATGTACGTACTGATCAGAAGGAAGAAAGGCTTTGGCATAAGAAGGCTAGGGAACCCAGCCTTCTTGTGAGGGTTGAAAAAGGTTCAACAAGGCCTTCGAGACCAAAGTAGTTTATCAGCTGAATTGAACTCTTTGTTCCAAGCCCAATATCTTACCCTTGTCACATCTATATATATGAATATTAAGCATCTAGAAGCTTCTGTTGAATCCTGTGATGACAAATTAGTCTGGAAGAAATGCTAACTAAGCTATAAGTCCCTAGAATACGGTGGTAAAACCTCTTGTATTCTAGTACATTCTGTAGGGACTGAGTCAACTGATTCCGTAGAAGGAATAGCATTCTTGGCAATTAACCTTCTATACTACAAGGTAGTACAAGGCAGTTACAAGGCACAGTACTAGCCACACGTTAATATTAGTAAATTCCTATACTAATAATATTACTTAGCTACTATTACTAGCGTTTTTTACTCTTTATGTCACAGGGTTAGACCTCTGGAACTGTCGTACGTGATTGTCATCATAGCTCACCACTATATGACATTCACATGCTTGTACAGGCTGCAGCTGCTTCTGAGACTGCTGCAGCCTGATTGGCCAAGTCCTCCCAGCTCTACATAGCTAGAACCCTACTTAAGGCCAGTCCTCTGCGCACAGCTTACGACTATTCCCTTTCTCCTTCATACAATTACACATAATCATATCTACACCCATCCTTTGCCCGTGATACTTTATAATAAAGAGGACCCTAATAGAGTTCCTTTAAGACGTTAGTAAACCAAAGTATATAACGGTACTTAACTACTACTAAATAACGCTTTCAATAAGAATACAATATACGAAATTACTCAACCTCTTTCTACTACAATATCTTCTAGCTCTAGTCAGCGCTACAATACTTCTACCTATTATAATCTTTTATATAATGCCTTGCCTAAGAAGAAGGCAAAGATTGCGACTATAAAGAAGCCTACGTTCACTTAAAAGGTAGTATAGTTAGAGAAATTAGTATTAATATAATAAAAAGTCTAGCAATAGCTTTAATAATATAAGAGAACAATTTAAACACTATAGTAACTACGTAGACTATTTAAAGTATACCCTCTAATATATAATTACCTCATAATATTACGCTTACTATAGTTAATAAGACTGTTAACGTGTGGCTAGTACTGTGCCTTGTAACTGCCTTGCCTACCCTGTATTACAGAAGGCTGACTGTTAAGGACACTACTCCTTTCTACAAAATCAGTTGACTCAGTCCCCACAGAATTGGCTAGTACTGTGCCTTGTAACTGCCTTGCCTACCCTGTATTACAGAAGGCTGACTGTTAAGGACACTACTCCTTTCTACAAAATCAGTTGACTCAGTCCCCACAGAATGTACTAGAATGCAAGAGGTTTTACC